>LGRX02018196.1:0-24562 GCA_001247695.2 Cymbomonas tetramitiformis
GTGTGAGGACAGCTCCTCTGACACGCGACCATGATAGAGGGGTGTGGCCGGTAGGATGTATGTGGTTGTTTTGGGTCGGTGCGGTGGACCGTGGGCGCATGTGGGTAGGGCACACGGAATATATATGGTGCGGTGTGAGGACAGCTCCTCTGACACGCGACCATATGGGGGTGTGGCCGGTAGGATGTATGTGGTTGTTTTGTGTTGGTGCGGCAGATCGTGGGCGCATTTGGGTAGGGCACACGGAATATATCATATATGGTGCGGTGTGAGGACAGCTCCTCTGACACGCGACCATAATAAGGGGGTGTGGCCGGTAGGATGTATGTGGTTGTTTCGGGTTGGTGCGGTGGACCGTGGGCGCATGTGGGTAGGGCACACGGAATATATATGGTGCGGTGTGAGGACAGCTCCTCTGACACGCGACCATAATAAAGGGGTGTGGCCGGTAGGATGTATGTGATTTTTTCGGGCCGGTGCGGCAGACCGTGGGCGCATGTGGGTTGTGGCGTGTGGTATGTCCCAGGGGAATTCCCAGGAGTAAACTATTATCCTCTATTATCTTGAGGAATCATATCATATATTCAGATATACTATTTAACATAAACCCAGACAGCAAGAGTTATATCATTTGCTGTCCGAGTCTGAGAGACCAACTCTGTTGCCTCTCTTTATTCTCTCCTCTGAGCTCACAGATTATTTTCCCCAACTGTTCGCTCAGGCAATGTCACATCCACTCACTAATTTCCCTAATAGTTCGCTACTCTTATTCTCATCGAAATCAGACCCCCCTACTATGGGTGTCTCAGCAAGTACGTCGTGCCTCCTGGCACAACTCTCCCCCCGTTAGGAGTGGACTTTCCCCTGAAACCACGACTAAAGCATAATCACACATACAATAGCGTACAGGGGTCTCGTGATTCCTCTGCTCATCAGCGTAGCAGAAGGGCTTCACCAAGGATCACGCTGCCAACGCTCATCCCGGATTCACCCAACCGCACACAACCGATATCTAAGGCAGGTCTTCAGTCTTCGTCTTCTCCTTCGAAACTCTGCTTGCCGTAGATCGGTTGCACTCGGTCCAAGGGTTATGACCGTAACATCGTTTACTTTCCTGCGCCTCCAAAAGTCAAGTGCTGGAACAGATGCCGCAGTAGACCCTTCTGGAACTGGATACACTGCGTGTGACTTCTGCATCCCCTTCCGATGACCACTCGGTCCCAGTTGTGCAGTATCAGGGTGAACTCCTGTTGCACGTCGATGCGAACAAGGAGTCGCTGCAGAGCATTGCAGTAAGGGTTCGGGCGGACGAGGCGAGCTCGTCCATATACACGTAGGTTTCATGTATCGTTTCCCATACATGCAGCAGGTGCAAGTGAGGGGCGCCGGTAAATGGCTCATTACTGGCCTGAAACGCAGGGCGTCAGGGTAACGGCCCATCGGGTTCTCCACGAACCAGTGTTGAGGACGGAGATACTCGATGATGTCTAGGGTGCGTTGTGCGCACGCGTCCGCTGTGACGAAATCGGACGGACCTCCAGTGGTGCGGGCCTGACTGTACTGGGTACAAGGGGGGGGCTTGCCCATACCACGTCGAAGTACCCTGGGGGATACCTCCAATAATCCCAGCTCTCAATGGCCGTCACGTGAGTCGGCCGCCAGCAAAGCGGGTCAGCGTCCAGAGTTACCGATCTCGAGGCTGGGAAGCAGCGGGCAAACTCCTTTTCCACGGAGCCTGTTCCACTGAACAATACCAATATCCGTACTGGTCGAGTATCAAGTGCAGCGAGGGTAGTGACATAGGTGACCTCGCCCTCTCTCGTCATTCCACGTTGTTCCCAAGGAAGGCATTCGTCGGTGGGGTTCTCAAACTCCTCCTCCCAGGGTCTCGCCAACAGGTAGGCTAAAGAGGCACCTGACGCCACCGCAGCAGAACTGGGTGTATCACGGCGTTGCTCTCGACGACGTAATGCAGCGTCACGTACCTGGCCCTCCATGGCCAGACGTTCGGTCTCAAAGTCCTTAAGCTGCTGCAGAGGTGCTCCACGCTCCAGCTTGTCTCGAGTCCTCCACGAATCGTGAGCCTTTGAGTAGCCCGTCCAGCGTACCTTCCATTCCACAATCTCCTTTCCTCGGGAGATGCGAACTCGTCGAGCCAGAATGTGATCCACATGGGCCTCGCGCTGTCCATCAACTATCACCGCCTCTGGGATTGCTGGCTGTCGGCGTGACGCGAACGCATCTGCCCCTCCCACGTATGGCTTCAGTCGATGTTGTGCGAACACATCATGTATACGCCAGCGTGGGGGGAGCTGCAGTCGATAAGCCACCGGAGCACCTCGGTCTGCCTCCGGAAGACCCGCCTGCATGTCACTGTAGAACCGCTCCGTCACCGCCAACGGCCCATGCCAGCGCTTGCTGAGCTTCCTGCAAAGGGACCTGTCCATGAGCTTCTCCGTGAGGTGCTTGGCCTCTACCCAGACGAGGTCCCCCACCACATACTCCCGCTGCCTATGGCGCTGATCGAAGAGATCCCGCTGCCGCTGCTGTGCCAACTCCAGTCTACCCCGCGCGTCCCGCAGCTGCGACGAAAAACGAAACGCCCATTCATGTGCAGTCCCCACCCCTCCTTTGCGTCGCCCATCGGTAGACTGGGCAGCTTCTAGAAACATGTCAAGCTGTGACATGGGTGACACACCATAGCACAACTCGAAGGGGGTGAAACCGGTTACCCTACGGATTATTGCTCCATTCATCCGTGTGGATTTGCATATGGACAGCGTATGGACATCGTAAGGACCCATATGGACAACCGTATGGACGGTCTGGACAGATTTCTGGCGAAACCTTGATGCATATGTAAGAACCATACGGACGACGCGTAATTGTGGTGTCCATATGAAAATGTCCCATGGACACCGTAAGGATTTCGTATGGACACCGTATGGACGGCCGTGTGGACACCGTATGGACAGAACACATGTCCACATGGTGTCCATACGCATGGACAGAGGCACTATCCAACCGCACGACAGCGCAGGGACACCGTATGGAAACCCGTATGGATAACATATGGACGTCGTAACCGGACGTGCGGACAACGTATGGACCACCGTAAGGACAGCGTATGGATAGCGTATGAACATCACAGTCGCACGTGCGGACACCGTATTATGTAATGCCGCAAGGACGGCATATGGACGGCGCATGGACATCGTAAACGTGCGTGCGGACGGCATATTAACTCCCATAAGGACAACGTATGGACGTCGCATGAACATCGTAACCGGACGTGCGGACAACGTATGGACCACCGTAAGGACAGCGTATGGATACAGTAAACACTCGATTTTAAGAAAACAGGAATTTTAGGTCAGCCTAGCAACTTTCTTATTTATATAGAGATCTTAAATATGGAGTGTTATGTGCTAAATATTGTGAAGAAATCAAAAAAGCTGGCTACTTTCTTATTGGCGGGTTTTCTTATTACTGAGTGATTACTGTAGCGCATGGACCTCATAATCGCACGTGCGGACACCGTATGTAATCCCGTAAGGACGGCATATGGACGACGCATGGACATCGTAAACGTGCGTGCGGACGGTATATGGACTCCCATATGGACAACGTATGGACGACGCATGGACATCATAATCGCGCGTACGGACACCGTATGGACCCCCGTAAGGACAGCGTATGGACATCGTAAACGTGCGTGCGGACGGCATATGGACTCCCATAAGGACGGTCAATAATAGATAGTCCACACGCATGGACATCGGTGTCCGTACGTGTGGATAGCTTGTGTTTATACATATCAATGCGTATGGACGATGCAGTCCACGCGTACGGACATCGGTGTCCGTGCGCGTGGATAGCTTGTGATAATATATATTCATGCGTATGGACGATTTAGTCCACACGTATGAACAGACCGTCCGTACGTGTGAACACCGTATGTAAGACGTAAGTATGTAAGACGTAACAAGACGGGACAGAGCAGGGCACTGCAGGAAAGGTACACGGATACACAAAATATTTACAAAATGTTTACAAAATGTTTTCTAGCCTAGCTTTTCGACTTCTTTGCTGGCTTTTCACCTTCTTCCTTTTTTCTTTCAACCTTTCTCTTTTTTGGAATTGAAAAAGTCTCCGCCTTTTTGGGAGCGGAACCGCCCTCAACCTTCTCATCCTTCTTCCCATCCTTCTTGTCCTCCTCCTCCTCCTCCTCCTCAGTGGTTTGCTCCTCGTCCTCGTCCTTCTTGTCGACGCCCTCGCCCCTCTCCTCATCCTCCACAACCACTCCGTCATTAGCAGCGGCGGGATCCTCGACAGCCTCAACATCAGCATCATTAGCATCACCATCGACCGCGTTCTCCTCTTCAACTTCCGATTCTTGTCCATCTTGCTTCTGACACCCCCGCACGTCCTGGAACCAGTGACGGCTCGTTCCTCTCGTATGGAACTGCAAGTGAATGCAACCTAAGTAAGTGCATTAAGAGCAACGACAACAAATGACAAGCTAAATGCCACTAGAACAATACAAGCAAACACACCGTGACGGGGGGGTATCCACGGTCCCGTTCCGATACCTCAGCAGGCTCCAACTTCAGGCCGGCCAGTTTTCTCGCTGTCAGCCTCTCGGGATACATCTTCTCCGTGTTGGCGTGCCTCAAGTAGGCCTTGTGTATCCTGCGTACATAAACCACTTGTTAGACGGCGTCCTTACGTATGTACACCGTCTTCCACCCGTATGGACGGCACAATAAATGGTGTCCACGCGTATGGACAGCAAAACAACACCACGCACACATGTACACATGGACGTTCGCGTAAGTGCAAAAGGTAAAAATGTGAACGTTGCAGGGGAAGGCAGGGAGGGAGGGAGGACTTGCCAGATAACATTTTTTCTTACTATAACTGACTGGAGGTTGTGCTCCAGCATCTCCATCGTTTTATTAGCCGTCCCGGTGCGGAGTTGCTCGGCACTCACGAGCTCGTCCACCATCGACATGTGGTGGGAAAGAATCCGCTCCACGGGGTAAACCTCCCCCTTATCTGGGAGGTGAACGACGAATTCAACGTACAGCTCGTAAGTATCTTTGGGCAAAATCATTGGTTTCTCGTTCAATGAATTTCCCGGCCCGATGGCGGCGACGGTAGCCCGACCAATGACAAGGTTCGGGAGGCCAGATTTGGTGGCCTTTCCGGTGTCCGTAACCGGTAGCGATACGACCCACGTCCGCCTGGGGGGTGGCGAAGACGTCCACCTGGTCCCCTACGGCCAAGGGGCCCCCGAGGTTGGGGGAGTGCTTCTCTGCCGGCGGGACCGGCTCTTCGGGGACCGTCTGTTGGGGCGCTTCCACCTGGACACCGTGCGGACGACGTGTGGACTAAGTCGTTCGTACGGGCGACACACGCGTGGAAACATATAAGAAAAACAGTGAAGAACTGGCGCTCACTGGCCAAAACGTACACCCCTGTGGACAACGTGCAAACTACGTGGTTCATAAGGGTGGAAACAATCAAGCGGCACAAGTTGAAAAAAGGTTCACATAACCACGAGCTTGGACACCGTTGGACAACGTGTGGACACCGGCGCTCACAGGCGGAAGAGCACAAAAGTTACCTTTACTTCCGGTTTCTTTTCAGGGGCTTCAGGGGCTTTGGCACCAAGCGCTGTGAAGATCTCAAAGTGCTTCCCTTCAGTGAGTGGCTTGCCAGCAGCAATTGCCAGAGCCACCTGCAGGCACGCCTCTGTCTCCTCCGGGTCCGGCGCATCCCTGTGCCCGTATACCTTGTACCCGGCCGCTGGACCCTTGTACCGGATGTGAAAACCGTCGGGGAAGACCTTCCACTTCCAGCGACCGGGCCCTTCCGAGTTATTTTTCAAATACGATAACCGGTTGGTTATGTATGTTTTCACCATGCGCAAGGGCACCTGCGGGTGGCGGGATTGGATATGCTTGGAGATTTTGGTGTGGTTGGCCGCCCCAATGACGGCGACCGTCCCAGGGGGTAGCAGGCCTTTTTCCTGCCAGTCGTCGATGACCTCCCGGGCGTCTTCCTTCATGTCATTTAAGACTTGGGCGCCCGGGTCCACCACCAACCGCGCTGTATTTGCGGCCTGCGC
This sequence comes from Cymbomonas tetramitiformis, assembly GCA_001247695.2. Taxonomy (NCBI): domain Eukaryota; kingdom Viridiplantae; phylum Chlorophyta; class Pyramimonadophyceae; order Pyramimonadales; family Pyramimonadaceae; genus Cymbomonas; species Cymbomonas tetramitiformis. The sequence continues at coordinate 6,134 of LGRX02018196.1, forward strand.
AGCCTCTGCAGGTTTCGCTGCACCCCCTGCCCCGGCAGCCCCTGCAAACAGCAGCATTTGCTGCTGCATGCTTTGCATCTGCTGAAACATCTGCTGCATGGTCGTGTTTGACGCGGTCGCCTCCACCAAGCTGGTTTGGCGACGCTGGTTTGGCGAGGGAGTGGGGGCGGTGGGTGGTGATTTCGGGTTCTGTGTGCGTTGTCTTGTGGGCTGAACTCGTCTGGCCATGTTGGGAACTTACGAAACAAAATTTGCGAGGAGGTTCGTTTGCTGGAGGACTGTGGGCGTTTGTGGGCGTTTTGGCGGCGATGGGATGAAAACGGTACTCACGGGCGTGGACAGCGCTGACTTCGTGGCGTTCATCCGTACAGTACGGGCATGGACGTATGGACGTTTGACCGTTGAGCTGGTGCATGAGACAGCGTCTTTTGAAAATGCATGTCTCAATTTCTTTTTTCTCTTTCAAATTGGTATCAGAGTCCTCTCTGTAGGAAAACGCGGTTTTATGAATATAATTTTTGCCGTGCGGCGGAGTTTCATCATTGTGGGTGCATGGCCGAGTGGTCAAATGTTGGTAAGCCGAACGCGTTCCCCGCGAGGGTGAGGGGTTCGAATCCCCTTGGAGGCATGGGCATCCACGATACCCCTTGTGTTCTAGCGTATGAGGCGATTGCCGCCAAGGACGCCGCTAATTCACAAGGGGCGTCGTGGGTGCCCACCCACGCCTTCATGCCGTTTTAAGTTTCTGTAACTCATGGAGACCGTCCGATTAAGACGGGGGGGTTCATCTGGACCGTCGATTGCACTGTCCGCTGGGAAACAATCCCACTGAGTGCCTGTTCTGGGGTAAATCGCAAGTAGCGAGAGGGCGCCTAACCCCCCTCTCACTTTGTTTTTTTTTTTGTCCCCACGCTCCGATTTTAGCCCTCCATCGACCTTTTTAAGGGGTATTTTGTTTTTTGCCATTTTTTCGCTAAGTATTTCTACCCAAATGTCCACACGTGTGGTAAAATGTGCTGTCCGTACGCTGTCCATACGGTTTTTATGTTTTCATTTTCCATGAGGTCAGCTTTTTTTTGCGTCCGTGCGTGTAAAAAAACCGTCCATGGGACATGAATCATACGGACAGTCAAGGCTAACTCGGATGGACAGCGTATGGACTGCTAACTGACGTTTCCACGCGTGTGGACAGTTTTCAACAAAAAACGTACAAACACTATAGAGTCGTACGAAAATACGTAATTCACCGTGTGCTTTTGCTATCCATCCATGCGGACTGCTCAAAATGTGTTGATATTTCCAACCACATGGACAGACCGTCCATGGGACATGCAGACGTACGAAAATGTGCCAATTCATACGAAAATTCGTACGAAACCCACATGGCCAGCTAACTGACGTTTCCACGCGTGTGGACAACCGATCTCATGGAACCGTATGGACTAGAATGCTTGCGGCATCCACACGGACAACATATAGCGTCCATCCATAATCTAACGTGTGGACGACGAGTTTACAACCTTGACGTAAGTGTTGGTGCATGCGCGCAGATGTGACATGGAACGTATGAACATCGTTGTCCATACGCTGGAAACCTAAGCCGGGCGTACGGACACCGTACGGACGACGCACGGACGACCAAATATGCCATTTTGTCCCTGCGTTGAATGCAATGGTGAAAGGTGGTTATCCAGTAAGCAAACTCTCCGGCACGTGCGTGCCAATGGACTTCATGGTGATCGATCGCCGTCACCAGAGCGACAACAAGATGAGGAGGAGACACAAGAACACAGTGATGAGGATGAATTCCCAGAAGATGTTGCCATCCACGAGGCAGCAAATGCGACGATTGAAAAAATCAATCGGCTCTTCTTGGGACCTCAAGAGGACCCAAGCGCAGAGGTAGGTCCTCCTTATCAGCTAAGTCAGCAATTCAGCATTCATCACATTCATGTGTTCTTTGAGGATGTGTGTGTGTGTGTGCAGGAAAGTGTAGAAAACGTCCACGCGTCCGCTAACGTCGTGGCGAACAATTTCGTGTTGGATCTTCTCGTCTCCCACAACCACCACAACAGCTCGCAGGCCTACTTCGATGCGATTCTGAACATTCTGCGTCTTCACTACATCGACAAAGTAGCCGATAGTGCACATACTCTCATCGCAGAGGTTCCATCTACATATGCACAAGTATTGCAGAAGTGGAAGGAGATGTTCAAGGGATACAATGAAGTGGACGTTTGCCCCGAGTGCTCCGAATTCTTTTAGGACGAGCACGCCAACTGCGACAAGTGTCCGAAATGCCTGGAACCGAGATACGAGGACGGAAAGACGGTGAACGGGGTATACATTCCAGGTCGAGCTCGCTGTATTTTTCGATGGTGGCCGCTCGAAACGCTGTTCACCGTATTCTTCCTGACGCCGGAGTTAGCCATGCTAGCGCGTACGTGGTGGAAAGAAGGCATGTTAGACAAAGACCCCCGAGCGGAAATACATGGTATACTCGGTGAGTTTACTCCGAAATTTCAATCCATGACTGTGTACACCGCATGGACGTAAGGGCTGTACGTCGTCCGTAGGTACGATTGGCATCGTCCGCCCGTGTGGACAAAGCAAGTGCGGAATTCGTATGTCGTATTTCCCACTGCTCGTGCAAGCTCGTCCATGTAGGTGAACACCATATGGATGGTGTGCACGTACGCCGTCCGTACGCACGGACAATGTTACCCACCCATGTGAACAGTTTAATTGCGGAAATCTTAGGTCTCATTTCCCAGAGCTCGTGCAAACCTGTCCATGACTGTGAACACCGCATGGACAATTCGTTCGTTCGTTGTCCGTACGTGTGTAAGTAGTTATCCACCCGTGTGGACAGTGAGTGTAAGGAATTCTTATGTATCGTTTCCCAATGCTCGTGCAGACTCGCCAGGATTTCTCAACTTCGTTCGCAACAAGTGGGACATATTTAAAGACCCGAGGAACATTGCCATTATGGCGTGTGCAGATGGCGTCCAATCCTTCAACGACGGCATTCGCACGGTGACTCCGCTGTGTTTTACGATTGTCAACTTCCCGGGAGAAATTCGCTGCAAACGAGAATACGTGATGACTTGGGGAATCTGGGATGGAAAACCGAAAGTCAGCAGCAAGTTCTACGACATGCTCACCTTGGAGGTTAACAGACTGACTAACGGCGTACGCATGTTCGATGTGATTACCAACACGGTTTTCACGTTCAAGCTCGTGCTGTACAAAATGCTCGAAGACTACGTTGGCTTGAGCGACGCGGCGAGACGATTCGGAGCTAATTCGTACTTAGCTTGCCTGAAATGCTGGATCCGGGGTACTGAGAAATCTACAACTGGTCTAACGAAAATCGTATATATCTCACTACACCAAGGACTGCAACCAGGTAAACGCATGACCCCGTCGCTTGTCCCCTTTCCTTCTTCGGCCGTACGTACGGAGTATGTGTGCCCACCGTGTGGACACCCCACGGACAGCTCGTGGATTTTAGCTTAAATTATGTGTTAAAGAACACCCTGTCCGGGCTTGTGGATACCGGCGTCCGCACGCGTGGACGCCGTAGTCCGATGTGTTCCGTACGCGTGATTCGCCGTCTAAGCGTGTCGTGTTGATTTTCGCCGTCATTGAGCAGGTGAACCAATCCCTCTTCGCACCAACAGCGAAGTCCGTGAAACCCAACAGCTCCACGCCAAGATGATCAGAGAGGGACGAGTGCCTAAACAAATCGTCGAGGAATTCATGAAGCAGAGCGGGGTTAAGGAACCATGCCCGATGTCAATCATTCCTGATTTTGACGTTGTACGGGACTACCTTCTCGACCTGATGCACATCTTGTACAGCCTGATTCACGGCGTCCACTGCGTGATTTTTGGTGATGGTTGGGGACCGAACACACGCAACTATGCGCGGAAGATGAAGGTCCATCGATCGTGGGTTATCGCACCCCCACCCAGAAATGTAAACGATCGAAGATCTGCTGCGAAGCGACTGGCAGGTAAGCTTGTAGGTCGTTTGCGAGTTTCTGCTGTTCCATACGGGTGAACACCGTGTTGCCGCCGGACGGACGGCGCATGTAACCGTACGGACGACGTATGGACCATCCACTGTATGCCTAACAATGTAAAGTCTTTGCAGACAAACCATCACCGTGGGGACTGTCACCGATCGCAAAGACCGGTGCAATCAAGTGGGTACGAGGTCTGAAGCTCGCGACAAATATGGGACCTCTAGCTAAGAAACTTCTGCAGGAAAAGTACAAGAACCCGAAAAAGGTGCGGAAGATGAAGGCCGCGGAGCTGGTGGTATCCCTCACTTCTGGGATACTGGGCGTTATTGTATCCTGGCAAAATGCTGACGGGCAAGTTCTCCGACCACAATACGCGAGGTTCGTCGGTGAATTTTCCTCCACCATTCACACCTGGCATGTCCCGGCTCGAGATTAAGGTTGCCTCTCATTTTGCCTTTCAGGAAATGAACAAGCTGCAGAGCCGAGTCATGCAGTTGAGAGATGAAATGGAGCGGAACAACTCCCCTGAGGCGTTGGTGATTATGTCGCATCTTCTCGTGCACATTGTCGACCAGCTGAAGGACAACGGCCCTGTACGGGAAATCTGGATGTATGTCTTCGAAGACTATTTCGGGTTGTTGAAGCTGTCCATCAAGACCCGCTCACAACCCGTCGCCAGCATGATGAAAGGACTGGAGTTGCGGCGAACGGTTTCCATGGTTGCTGGCATCAAGCGAATGCATCGAAGTGGTCGAGCTCCCCAGTATCGACCTCCTGCAAAGCAGAACATCTTTACAACGAAATCAAGCACTGTGCGGCCAACCGCTGGTGAGCACATCCCTAAGTATCATGTGTGCCATGCATGTTAGTCTTTCCATGCGTGTGGATGCTTTTTAAGTACGTGTGCACGAAGTCGTTCACACGTGTGGCCAGCGATCCATACGCACGGACGGTACTTTACTATTGTCCGTTTGGTCAATACCACCTGTCCAAGCGCGTGGACGAAGAGCCCACCGTGCGGACGACGCCGTCCACATGTGTGGAATACCTGTCCGTACGTACGGATGGGTTTTCACTATTGTCCGTTTTTTTTCTCTCTTCAGTCTTCTTATGAGACAACTAATTCACTTGCGCGGCGTCAATCGCAACAGATGACAGAGAAAATATTCAAGTCTACCTTCGTACCGAGTTCCCCGAGTACGGCGCTCTGTGCAAAAGGTTCGACGACACACTCGACTCATTCAACAGGTACCAACTTATGTGCATGTCTGTAAATTGTGCGAACGCCACGTGGACGGCGTACGGACGGCGTACGGTCACCGTATGACAACGTACGGAACATTGAGTCCACCCGTGTGTACTTGCGAATGCAGGAACGTTGGACAACGGAATCGTCGCAACCGACGGGCTGGTCGTCGAAGGCCGATGACGAATGACGTGGTTCCGGTGTTTCTACAACCAGACACGTGGAGAAGGTGCCCAAGAACTTTGCAGATTCAGCCTTTCACCGAGGAGGAGCAGACCTTCGCCTTAGCCGGGATCGCCCCGTGGACGGAGTATCCTAGCATCAAGATTGGGCGTGAAGATTTCCGAGTGCACGACAGCGACATTGGTTTGAAGAGTTGTCAACGGTATTTCAAGAGCATCTTTCGAAGTCCGGGAGTGCCAACTCCAGCTCAACTTCTTACAGGCGAGATACCGGACGATGACGTTGAAGATAGGTATGGGGAAATCATGAAGATCGTCAAGCTTGATCTTCCCGGTCACGAGATCTTTCTGTTGAAGGCCCGTTGGTACCCAAAGGCGGCTGCGCTTGCGGACGATATCAGCAAGAACATTTACCTGCGCAAAGACATGCCATGGGACGTGTCTCAGCCATTCGTTCGCGCAAACAGCATTGAGAATCAAGTGGTAATTCAGGATGTTCCTTTCATGCCGGCTTGGCTTGCCCGGTACAAAGGAAATGTTGTCCCTTTGGCCATTCGACGACGAACTGATTGCTTGCAAGTTGTGTTGGATCGCAAGGCGGATTTCTTCCGTGAAATCGATGATAACAGTAGTAGCGAGGATGACCGTAGTAGTTCATCTGATTCAGATGATTGCGGATGATACACGATGTATTATATATGTAAATAAACCGTATGTGCGCGGACACCTGTATTCACACGCATGATTCCGCTAATCCATGCGGGTAAACCCTTATCCACACGCGCGGATGTATGTGTCCACACGCATGTTTCAACAAACTCCAATTTTGACGTCCATACGTATGGATTGGCGAATTCCGATCGTCCACACGTCTGTCCACACGTCGTCCGTACGCATGGGTTCGTTCGTTGACACGCCCCCATGGTGCCCATATATGGCTGATGAAGGGGCAAGCAACGCTCGGGCACACCCAGGCCCGGGTGCAATGGCTGTCCACACGTGCGGACAAGCGCAAACGAGTGGCACGGCACGGGCCTCACACTGTCCATACGCCCGTCCACACGTCGTCCGTACGCGTCGGTACGACCCAGGGACACGCCCCCATGGTGTCCATGTGGCTGATGAAGGGGAAGGAAATGCTTGGGTACACCCAGGCCTGGGTGCAATGGGTGTCCACACGTGCGGACAAGCGCAAACGAGTGGCACGGCACGGGCCTCACACTGTCCATACGCCCGTCCACACGTCGTCCGTACGCATCAGTACGTCCAGGGACACGTCCACATGGTGTCCACATGGCTGAGGAGGGGGCAAGCAGTGCTCGGGTACACCCAGGCCCGGGTGCAATGGCTGTCCACACGTGCGGACAAGCGCAAAAGAGTGGCACGGCACGGGCCTCACACTGTCCATACGCCCGTCCACACGTCGTCCGTACGCGTGGGTACGGTCCAGGGACACGTCCCCATGGTGTCCATATGGCCGAGGAGGGGTAGAAGCGGCATTTCTCGCAGTCCGCACGTGTGGACAACATTTTCCAGTGGTTCATGCGTATGGACGGCACCTATCCATACGGTCGGAGCGTCCACACGCGTAATAAAATCAGGTAAACTAGCATACGTCGTCCACACGGATGCGCACGTATGGACGACGTATGGATTTATCGTATGGACACCGTATGAACATCACTTTTACAAATTAGACAATTTCACACGTGTGGATTTAACAAAAAAAGCGTCCATAGGGTGTCCGTACCCTGTCCACGCGTCGGACGGACGGTTTTCCACGCGTGCGGACAGGCCAATAATTTGTAGGGTTACGTCACTGCGCGAGTCGTTGATAGCAAACTCGACGTTGGTGGCGTACAGGTCCCAGTCCTCCGGATTATCATCGACGAAGAAGCGAAGCATATCCTCCACGACCCGGTTGGTGTGCTCCGCTTGACCATCAGATCGGGGGTTGTAATGGGTGGTCATCGCCACCTTGGCCCCCATCAACCGCATCAGCTCTTTCCAGAACGCGTCTTGGAAGCGTGGGTCCCGGTCGCTGACAATTTTCATAGGCGCGCCATGCTGCCTCCACACGGTGTCGAAGTAGATGCGAGCAATAGTGGCTGCCGAGCTGTCCCCGAAGTTAATGGGGACCACGTGGACCATCTTCGAGAGCTTACAGGTGAAGGCGACGAACGCGTCGTTCCCTTGCTCGGTCAAAGGTAGACCGGTGACAAAGTCCACACCCACGTCCTGCCAGTTTCGCGACGGGATCGAATGCGGGTTAAGCAGTCCATCAGGGTATGACGATCGGGGTTTCACAGCCTGGCAAGTGGGGCAGGACGCCACCCAAGCCCCCACATCATCCGAGGCGTTCTTCCACCAGAATCGACGAAGGATCCTTTCAAGTGTCTTGTCGCGCCCTGTGTGACCCACTGCAAGGGAGTCGTGGGCTTCGCGGAACACAATCTCCCGGAGGGGCGAGTCCTCACCCAGGACCAGCTGGTAGTGCCCCGCAGCTACCCGCCACAGCACTTCGCCAACAATGCGGAAGTGCTTCGTGCTGTGATGGGGAGCTGACTGTACTTGCTCCCGCAGAGTACGAAGGGGCCCGTCTCGGCTGTACTCGTCCCGCAGGGCCTCAAGGAAATCTCCTCCAGAAACTGTGCCCTGCGCGTCCCGCATCTTTGACGCCTTGCCTGCATCAACAATTGGCGGGGGCACTCGCTGGTGTCGAATCCTCTGCGGTCTCGACCTCGAGGGTGGAGCATACACCACCAGCATCGGCCATGGGAGGTCCTGCAGCACTCCATCTGTTCCCTTAAACAGTTGGGTGGGATTTCCCTGAGAGTCATGTGTGGGGATGACCTCCTCAATACGCATCCCCGCGCGTCTGAAAAGCTTCCTCCACTGCGGCATGCGCGACTGTAGGCCCGGCAGCAGGAACACTGCAGAGGTGTTCTCGGGGTCTTGCCGCCACTCATGCACGTAGGTGCGGAGTACAGCCTCGATGGTGAGATGATCGCTGTCATGTGGGGGGCTGCACCACACGTGAAGTCCTCTCCACTGCTCCTTTAGGCAGTTTTCCCAGTATTTGTCCACCAGCCGTGCAGCCGACCGCGGCCTTTTGGTCCGCAACAGGCATCCACGTCGAACTTCCCGTATTTCGACTGTAGCCGTTCGAACAATGCCTGGTGCAACCGCCCCGTTGCTTCCCTCCGCGATTGAGACGCACTCTTCGCAGGGGGCTTCCTCGTCCTGGGGGCGTCAGTCAGAACCACCGTCGGAGGTGTCGCCGGCTTTACTGCCTCTTGCTGGGGCGGCGATTTGGTGTTCGACCGCGAGCGAGAGGTCACCGTGCCGCTGGGGCGCTCCATAGGGACCTTGGCTGACACCTGCGGCGGAGTTTGTGCAGGCGCTATGGGTGCTTGGCACCCCGACGTCCCTCCCGCAGGAGGTAACCCAGTTTTTGACCGGGTGCGTGAGGCCACCACGCCACAAGGTTGCTCTGAGGCCTCCGCTGGCATTTCCAATGCCGCCTTTCCTGGTAGCTTGGACCGTCCCTTTGCGCGAAGGGACTTGAAGGCCCCCCGAAAAGCCCTTGCACTCTTCTTCAGGGAAGCACGCTGAAACGCCAGCGTCGCCCCTCTCGTGGGGGGCACTGTGACCTCCGTCAGGTGGTCCGCGCCGGGGTGCTCAGTTTGCACCCCTCCAGCGTCTGGTGTGACCTCCGTCGGGAGATCCGCGCCAGGGTGCTACATCTGCACCCCTCCAGCGTCTGATGTGACCTCCGTCGGGAGATCCGCGCCAGGGTGCTGCATCTGCACCCCTCCAGCGTCTGATGTGACCTCCGTGGGGAGATCCGCGCCAGGGTGCTGCATCTGCACCCTTCCAGCGTCTGACGTGACCTCCGTTGGGAGATCCGCGCCAGGGTGCTGCGTCTGCACCCCCCCCAGCACCCGCTGCAAACTCTATTGGGAGGTCTTCGCAATAGTGCGGGGCTCGAAGCTCCTTGGCGCCAAGTTGGGACTCCATAGCCAACTCCGCCAGCTGCAGAGTGTCCACCGCGTCCAACCAGCTGTTCACCTCAGCAAGCTGGGTCAGGGTGCCCAAGGCTGGGCCCTCCTCAAAGAGGTCGGAGGTGTCCAACACAGAGAGGGGGTCTTTCGGGAGGTCCGACTTAGCGTCGAGAATGCCGGCCTCCTTCAAGCCCTCCCGAGGCGTCTTCGCAGAGTAGTCGGGTCGCCGTGACAAGGCGTCTGGTACCAGTAGCAGGGCCCCTTTCACGTACTCCATGCGGGGGACCCCCACCTCCACGAGATCCATGTACCATCGTGCCTGCCGCCGACTCAGCTCCCTCCCCAGCTCCATCAGCCATTCCAGCGGCCGGTGGTCGCCTTGCAGCTTGAAGGCGGTGAAGATCAGGTAGTGCCGCCAGGTCACCGTGGTGCAGTGGTGAAGTCCGCAGAGCTCCCTCTTGCCCGTGTGGTAGTTCTGCTCAGCCGCGGAGAACTGCCGGCTCTCGTAGGCTATCACCTTAAGTCCTTCACCACAGTCCTGCATCAGGACTCCACCCAGCGCCACCCCACTCGCGTCGGTCTGCACCACGAAGGGGGCTGATCCGTCCGCTGCGGCCTTCACGTTCGGCAGGGCCAGAACGGGGGCGTCCACCAGTGCTGCTTTCAGCTCTTCGAAGGCCCACTGCTGCTCAGGGCCCCATCTCCACTCCACCTCGTTCTTGGTGAGCATGGTGAGGGGCTGCGCGATGTCGGAGAAACAGTGAATGAACCGACGATAATAACCGGCTAGGCCCAGGAACTGCCGGACGTGAGTGACATTCTCCAGCGCCGGCCAGTCGCGCACTGCCGCCACCTTGTCGTGCTGCGGCTTGCAGCCCTCGCTGGACAGGGTGTGCCCAAGAAACCTCAAGGACTCCTTCAGCATCTGCGCCTTAGAGGCCTTGAGGTATACTCCTTTCTCGCGACAGGTCTGAATGAAGGTACGGACGTTGTCGTAGTGTTCTTGGACTCCACCCATCGAGAACACCACCACATCGTCGATGAAGATTCGGACGAAAGGTAAGTGACCTAAGGCTCTCTGCATCCTCCGCTGGTACTGTGACGGGGAATTCTGCAATCCCTGTGGCATCACCAGCCACTCGTAGGAGCCCATCTGGGTGGTGAATGCTGTCTTCTCCACGTCTTCCTCAGCCATGGGGACTTGCCAGAATCCATCCACGGCGTCGAAGGAGGAGAAGTGGGTGGCACCCTGCATCTCGTCGAACAACAACTGAATGTCCGGCAGCGGGTACCGATCTCTCACTGTTTGAGAGTTCAGCTGGCGGTAGTCCACCACCAGGCGCAGCGTGTTAGGCTGGCCCGGTTTGGGTACCATGAGACATGGTGCCGCGTAAGGACTGGATAAGGGTCTGATGTAGCCCTTCTCCACCAGTTGCTCGATGCGTTCCCGCAGTTGCCGAAGCTCTTCCACAGACATGCGGTAGGGACGGCGAAATGGAGGTCCTCCCTCCTTGTCTGGCTTAAGGGTGACTCTGGCCTCATCCTCCATCGACCGCCGCAGTTTGGACATCATGGGGAGGGCGTCACGCAGCTCCTCGGAGAACTCCTCGAAGAGTGCCCGGAACTTCTCCTTCCAGCGGGGTGCCACCTTGGCGTCCCTCGTGTCCTGTGGGATGTCTTTGGCGGTGCCCCCAGTATCCGGGGGTTCCAGCTTCACCTGGGTGCTGGCCACAGGCTTCGCATCAGCTGCAGTGTCCACCGAGAGGCATACTGCTTCGGCCTCGACCGCGAGGAGTTCCGCGTCGGGATGATCCCCGGCTGCAGTAGCAGCGTAGGCCGAATCGTGCTCGCTGCCGTCCCTGCGCGCCATCATAAGCCACGCCGGCTGAGCGGAGGCGTCGCCCGTGAGCCTCTGCGTCTCTGCGTACAGGAGGTGTTTACGCAGCTGCACAGCCGTCAGGAAGACCTTATCGATGAGTCCAGCACAGTTGTCTCCGCGTCCACCAGCGCTTTTACCCGGGTTGCAGCCGGCGATGGTCACGAGCTCTTTACCCCCCCCCTTCGTTCTGCGCGCGAAGGACACGGAGCCGTGACCGGCGTAATCCAGCATGATGGGAGAAAGGCTACGCAACCATTTCCCCCCCAGCACCACGTCCACTCGGATCCCGAGTGGCAACACCCGCATGGCCATGGCCGACTCATTATAGGTGGAGCCCGCTGCGGTGGGGGCCGTGAACTTCGAGTAGGCCACAGCCCCTGTGGTCTTCACCGACCCGTCCGCCAGTGTGACCTTCATCCGCGGGCCCTGCCGTACGCGTAGGCCACAACGTCGTACGCAGTCTTCAGACACGAAGTTGTCCGAGGCACCGGAGTCCACGAGTACCTTGGCAAGCTTGCCACGCAGATACGCGTAGAAGACTAACAGCAGCGCTCCTTCCTCATCATGAGCCGCAGCGAGCTGAGATGCCCACAGCACACCCCCGTCACGCAGGATGCGCTTGCAACGGCCGACACCCATGCTCGTGTCGTTGTCACCCCCACACTCTTCATCACCATCATCGTCGCCATCATCATCCTCCGTCAGTGGGTGACTGCACATGCTTTCTTCCTCAGTGTCTCCCTGCAGGGGATGGGTATTCAGTGCGTGAATCTCCTCTGGGGCCCCAGCTTTGGCCAGCTACTGGGTCATGCTGTCCTCGACCCCACCAGCGTCCGACGCTGCCGGGTCTGCACTCCGCTGCTGGCCCCTGTCTGCAGCCATTTGCTGGGTCAAATTGTCCTCCAGGTGCTCCGGAGACTCGCTCATTGGTCCACCCTCCAGTACTTCGTCAGGAGTCACGGCATCGGGCGGTGTAACCTCAATTGGCTGCTGCTCCGGCTGCTCGCCAAAGAGATCCGCCCTCACCTCTGCAGGAGTCACCGCCGACTGCCTTTCACGGTACTGGTGCACCCTGTACAAGCTGCACCATGCATCCGGCATCCCGGGGATGTCCCCCCCTGTGCCAGGGATGGTCCCCGTGGCCGAAACAGAAGCCGCGGGCACTCCCACGGAGTTTCCACCAACATCCCCCGTAGCCCAAGGGTAGGGGGGCGAGTCCATGACGGCCAGCGATTCCTCCGCCGGCAACCCGGCATCCCACGCTGTCGGCCGCGCCAACGCAGAAGGCCCTCCGCCTCCCACGCGCGGTGCCCTATCGGGGCATCCTGCTCCAGGGCGTCAGCCTGCTCCGCCGGAGTCATCTCGTCCCACGCAAGGGATAGATCGTGGGCCCGTGTCTCCGCCAGGTCCAGTGCCCGAACCTGCTGGGAGTCGTTGCACATCCCACGTGACCTCGAAGGGCCCTGCAACAGTGCCGACACGTGCTCGACCATGCGCTGCTGCCGCGTCGGCAGTGGCAGCGTGCCCAACGGAGTGTGGTGGGCCGGGGCTTGCTTCTGCAGGCACATCAGGTCCACCTCATTCCTGACGTTGTCCAGGCAGCTCGCACCGTCTCTTGTACCTCCGAGCTGGCGCGGCAGACGACCTCATGCCACGACCTTGTTGCATCCGTTCCAGTGCAGTACGGATCCCCGTCGTCGACTTGCGCTTCAGGCTTTTGCGCAGTCGCATCATCAACACTTCCATGGAAAGCGCCCCCGCTGGCCGCCTCGGAAGTGCCGAGCATTCAAACGGTCAGACACTGCGGCCAAGCAGGGCCTGTAGATACCCTCGTAGGCCCAGGATTCTAGTACGGAGTAGTGCTCAGGCATGGGGTCGTCGATGATGGGGGTTACCCCCGCCGCTGCGGGAGCCGGTTGAGGGGCTTCGGCAAGAGAGCGACGTCCAGTGTCACTTTCTGGCCCCTCAGCCGAAAGGGTCCTCAGACCCTATTGCCGATCCGAGTCGGCCGGCAACTCGCCGGCTGCCGGGGACGCCCGCTGCGCCTCAATGATGCCCTCCACCAGATCCGTACAATCAGTGAGAGCCGCCAACTCTAGAACAGCGTTGACGTCTGCGGCTGCAAGGGCCTCCACTTCTCCCCGCAGCTCCGCCGGTGCCCACGAGATGTCCTCGTCGTGTGCCATGGCGAAGAACATAGCGGCCACCTGCCGCCTGTCTCGAGACAACCTTTTAGGAGCGTTCGCCTTCCACGCAGCCAGCTTGGCCGCGTCCTTGCAATCCCGCACCAGATGTCCACGCCTTCCACACGCGTAGCACTCCCGTGTCTCTGGAGCCGGGAGGCCAGGTGGAGCACCAGGAAGGGGCAGTCCAGGTGGAGGAGGAGGTGTGGATGCCGCGGCCAGCTCGAGCTCAGACTCCGTCAGTGCATTTAGGGCACGTCCTCGACGTTGCTGCCAGAAAGGTGCAGAAGGTGCTGGGGCTCTTCTGCTGGCTGCGTCCGCCGCCTTGGATGCCTTGCTCGCCTCGATGTCACTGGCGAACTCGAGCACCTTGAGAACAGCCGAGGTAACGCCTCGGCTGTGCCCTTCAGCACGTGCCCGATCCTCCCACTCCCCTGGATCATTGAGGTCCAGGTTCACCCTCCTCATTTCCAGCCCCACCTTGCTGTGGTGCACCAACCCCCGCCAGAAGTGGTGGCCGAAATCCTCGTCGGAGACGGGCACACAACCAGGCACTACATTTGCCAGGAAGTTCACGGTGCGCTGTCGCGCAGACAGTCGCGAGTGGTAAGCGTTGGCCGTCTCCTTGCTCGACTGTCTTCGGGTGAGTCCATCACGCAGCTTCTGCACCTTCTCGAAGGCCAGCAGGCTGAGGGCCAGGTCCCCGAAGAATATGCCAGCGTCAGCGTACCGCTGTATCCACCCCGCTGACGTGCCGACACCTCCCGCGGCCTTCTCCACAAACTCCCGCTGCTCACCTCGCAAGCACTCCTCCGCCACAATCCACATGATGTCAGGGACGGAGGTAATGTATCCCTCACCGGTGCAGCTAGCTTGGCGGCACGCCCTCATTACCAGCTTGTTGTCCAGTAAGTTCTGGACCTTTCGAGAGAAGGCCTCCAGCTGGTTGACCGTGTCGTCTTCGGACAAATCCCCTTCTGAAGGGAATTTCGGCAGCTTGTTCACGAGCTTCAGCAGCGCGTCCTCCACCTTCTGCTCGCCGATGAGGTCACGGCTGCTGGGCTCTCCCGCGGTGGACGATGAAGTAGCTGCAGGGGTAAAGGTTGCTGCGTTAGGTGAAAGATGAGGTCGAGGGTGACGTGAACCAAGGCCAGTCGGAGCCGTCGCAGGCGCGGGGGTCGTCGGATGATGCACAGAGGTGGGGGCTGCCGTCAGAGCTAGGAAATGGGCTCGACCATCAGATGGAGGCGGGGTTGGAGTCGGAATCGGCGTAGGAGTTGACTGTGACTGCAGCTGCCGATACCACTCCGACTGCTCCACCTCGGCCCATGCTGTAAGACAGTCGGGATCCAGGAGGTGCATCTCGGACTCAGGGGTACTGGAGACGTGCTTCCATTCCGGGCGGGGGTGTCCTGAGCCCGCAGGCCTACTGCGGTATGCCAGAAGGGCCGCGTCCACCACGCCCCGGTCCACCACCCACGCATGCGTCTCCATCTCCGGGGTCATCAGCATGACTGGTGGCTGTGCCACAGTGCCCCCCATGTCAAGGTACTCCCTCAGTGATACCCCCAGCAAGAGGATAGCCTTGTAGAAGAGGTCAAGGCCACCATCTGCAGCCGATCTGACCGTGGCCGTCGGCATTCCGAGGGGGTATCCAGTGTCCCCCCAAGGCTGCGGTACCCACAGAGTGTGGCCATCTCGTGTGGCCAGTAGGGCCCGCCCTCGATGCCCACCTCGACCAGAAGGAGGGGGAGGGGGAGGTCTCTCTGGTGACCCGTCACGACCTCCACCATCATGCTCTGGCGCTGGCAACGCAAGCGTGCTACCAGGAGGAGGAGGAGGAGGTGGTGGCGGTGGCCCACTGGGCATTGGGGGTGGCACCGCGGGTGGCAAGGGAGCAGCTGTCGGAGGTCCAGGTGGTGGGTAGGCAATTTAATTTAGATTATTTCTCTCTGATTTTAGATTAACCCATTTTTCATGTTGATTTTAGATTAAGTTTTTTTTATCTCATCCGGCTATTACCGGTGCATGCATCCATGACGCTGTACTGTACCTGTTGAGCTATCGCCATGCCATGCGAAATATTACACTGAAGAGTTGTCTTGCCGTGATGTCCATATGTCCGGATGGAACCAAAAACCGTCCGATTTTAATCGAACGGTTTTTGGTTCCATTCGGAAAGATTCACGGCCGTGAATCTAAAAGTCACGGCCGTGAATAACGACTCTTTACGCATAATGACTTTTATTATTTGCCATCTTTGCCACAATAGACACTCACGGCGTGTTCTGCTTGAAAAAAAGTAAGTAACTTGAAGCCTTGAGCTTCAAGTTACAGAAAGATATGTATCTTGGCAGTATGTGTGCCAAGTTTCGTGCTCTAGGACGCACGGGAAGCCCTCGGCTGTTTGGCATCTTTGGGTTTGGGTGTCACGTTCTAACCCAAACCCAAAACATCTGCCTTAGAAATAAATTGCGCGTTTCGCGCACAAGTAACTTGAAGCCTTGAGCTTCAAGTAACTCAAAAATATGTATCTTGGCAGTATTCGTGCCAAGTTTCGTGCTCTAGGACGCACGGGAAGCCCTCGGCTGTTTGGCATCTTTGGGTTTGGGTGTCACGTTCGAACCCAAACCCAAAACATCTGCCTTAGAAATACATTGCGCGTTTCGCGCACAAGTAACTTGAAGCCTTGAGCTTCAAGTAACTTAAATATATGTACCATGGTAGTATTCGTGCCAAGTTTCGTGCTCTAGGACGCACGGGAAGCCCTCGGCTGTTTGGCATCTTTGGGTTTGGGTGTCACGTTCGAACCCAAACCCAAAACATCTGCCTTAGAAATACATTGCGCGTTTCGCGCACAAGTAACTTGAAGCCTTGAGCTTCTGGTAACTTAAATATATGTATCTTGGTAGTATTCGTGCCAAGTTTCGTGCTCTAGGACGCACGGGAAGCCCTCGGCTGTTTGGCATCTTTGGGTTTGGGTGCCACGTTCGAACCCAAACCCAAAACATCTGCCTTAGAAATACATTGCGCGTTTCGCGCACAAGTAACTTGAAGCCTTGAGCTTCTGGTAACTTAAATATATGTACCATGGTAGTATTCGTGCCAAGTTTCGTGCGTTAGGACGCACGGGAAACCCTCGGCTGTTTGGCATCTTTGGGTTTGGGTGTCACCTTCGAACCCAAACCCAAAGGCAAAGGCATAGGACAGTTTCGTAGATTCTGTCCCGATGCCTTTGCAACCTCGCTTGCTAGCTCATATTACAATGAATATTCAACATTCAAGCGTTGGATACCCCACGCCAACGGGAAGCGCTCGGCTGATTTGTTATTTGGGTATGCGCACCCAAATGACAAAAACGCATCTTTGAAACTCGTTAGTTTCAAAGATGCGTGGCCGATACCTTCGTGCTTATGTGTGTTAATCCATATGAAATATTCCGTGGAATAAATGTGAATATCCCGCACAAACGGGAAGCGCTCGGCCGTTTTGTAAAATTAGGGTGCACCCAAAATACAAAACGCATCTTTGAAACTCGGAAGTTTCAAAGATGCTTGCCGGTCGCGTGCAGCGGTTAAAGGCAAGTCAAAGGGTTTAGGATATAGAAGAAGTACAGGGGCCTTTTTTAAAAGCAGAACACGCCAGCGAACAAAGCTTTTTGGAGGCTTCCTCATGATGGCTAGCGGGAACTAGAGCGTTTGACCTGTGTGCACATGAGTCGTGAAAAGGACCACCGGGCATAGCCGGATGACATAAAGAAAACTTAATCTAAAATCAACATGAAAAAGAGTTAATCTAAAATCAGCAATAAATAATCTAAATTAAATATTTTTCCCAGGTGGTGCACATCCCCCATCGCCACCTCCAAGTGCTGGTACAGCAGGGTCATGTGCAGGGGGAGGCAGCTCCGCTGAGGGCCCGCCAGGCGTCACTCCACCAGGACCATCAGGGGTCCCGTTCGCCTCACGGAAGTTCACATGTCGAACGTCAGCTGTCGAGTCAGTGCCTGGGGTGTGGTCAGCAGGGGTTCCTTCACCAGACCCGAGAACCACCACCGTCTCCAGGGACTGCCTTCGTAGCCGGGCCAGTTGGCGGGAGCCAACGGTCTCGCGCTCTCGTGTGGCGCTGCCCTTGCCCGCCGTCTGCTGCAGGGTCACGTCCCCGTTGCTGACTCCAGCTCCTCCTCTGCCGCCGGGCTGCCCAGTTTGCACCCCCACATCGGGGGCCACCACCGCGGTCAGGGGGGCAACACCAGCTCGCTGCGGGTGAATCTCCCCCGCCCTCCGCCAGCTGCGGATCAACCGAAGCGATCCCCGCTGGGGGGTCTGCGCCGGGGTGCTCTGCGTGCACCCCTCCAGCGTCTGAAATGACCCCCGTTGGAGGATCCGCGCCGGAGTGCTCCGCGGGCACCCCTCCAGCGACTGAATTAACCCCGGCCTGGGGGTCTGCACTGGCGGTCTCAGCTGTGGGGTCTGCAGGAGCGGACCGTGTGCCCCCCCTTGGCTGTGGAACTCCTTCAGGCACTCCCTGAAGGTGGCCGCTAGGGCTGCAGGGGTAAGGGTCCGCCCTTCGTCACGCTCTCGACGCCGCAGCCTCCGCTTCCTCTCCTTGGCGTCACGATGCCTGCGGGCACGGTCACTAAGTCCGCCACTCTGCCCGCTCCTGCCCGACTTAGACGACCTCGAGGATTTTGATGACCTCGACGAGGACGTCTGCGAGGCGGACGAAGAGTCCCCGCCAGAATTGGAGTCGGACTCCTCGCGGAAAGGCAGGTTGCGCTCGTCCCCGCTCCCCGGTCCCGACGAACGACGAGACCGCCGACGCCCTGCGTTGTTCGAGACGAACACTTCAGGCGGTTGTGGCGGTGCTGCGGACGTCTCGTCCACGCCAACAGTGACAACGCGC
>LGRX02018197.1:0-26328 GCA_001247695.2 Cymbomonas tetramitiformis
CTTGTCACAGATGTCCTCACTGGCCACGATCCGAGTCTTCTAAGCGATCAGCTTGTCACAGATGTCCTTGAACACACTCAATCTTCGTTGTTAGATTCTACACACCTTCAGCCTTCTCATTTCACGATTTGATCCTTCTAGCATGTGTGCGTGGACCATGCGCCATCGGCTTTGTGATTACACTGCATTCTGCAGTATAGATTGGTGCAAAATGATGATTTTCTATTAGGGTTAAATTAGGGGAGTGTGGTGTTCAACACCACACTCACCTCACTGAACACACTCGACCTTAACAGTAAGAATCTTCACATTTTCAACCTCTCCATTCCATAAATTAGATCCTCTCACATGAAAACGATTTTGCATCAACCATCTTTTATTGTTCCCGTGACAAGAATCGCATTATGCACTGCATAGAAGGCCAAAACAACGATTTCTCCCTTAGGGTCAAATTAGGGGAGTGTGGTGTTCAATGGGTCCTTGAACACACTCAACCTTGAGTGTAAGCATCCACACACCTTCAGCTTTCCCATTTCACATTTGGAATCTCTTAGCATGTGTGCACCACTTGCCATCGGCCTCATGATGTAAACTGCATTTTGCAATGTAGGCAGGTAGAAAAGAGCGATTTTCTAATTAGGGTTAAATTAGGGGAGCGTGGTGTTCAATGGGTCCTTGAACACACTGAATTTAGGCGGTAGGCCGTTCCCCTCATTCTGCAGCTTGCTTCTTTTGACACATGTCATCAGTAACTAAGCGGTGACCTGACACCAAGTGCTTGTGGTGCAGGTAACATGATTGGAGTTGAAGGAGCCAAGGCGCTGGCCGTTGCACTCACCCCGAACGAGCAAGGGGTGTTCAACGGGTCCTTGAACACACTAAATCTGGAATGTGAGAATCCTCAAACCTTCAGCCTCTGATTTCGCACTTTGAATCTCTGGGCATTCATGCGTGGACCATATGCCATCAACTTCGGGATGAAAATTGCATCTTGCAGTGCAGATACATGCAAAATATTGATTTTTCTATTTAGGGTTAAAGTAGGGGATCGTGGTGTTCAACACGTCGTTAAACACACTGAATATACATTGTAAATGGTTTCCCACATTCTGTTGTTTGTTTCTATTGACATATGTGATCATTCATCAATAACTGGGCTGACTTTGATTGATTGTGATGCAGATAACCAGATTGGAGATGAAGGAGCCAAGGCGCTGGCCGTTGCACTCACCCCAAACGAGCAAGGGGTGTTCAACGGGTCCTTGAACACACTGGATTTGGCATGTAAGTTGTTTTTTGCATTGTGCCGCCCATCTCTCTTGATATTTGTAATCATTCATTGAGAGTTGGACTCACTCCACGTGCTTGTGTCGCAGGGAATTGCATTGGACCAGAAGGAGCTAAAGCGCTGGCCGTTGCGCTCTCTCCGAATGCGGAGGGAGTGTTCAACACGTCCTTGAACACCCTCACTATCACAGATGGAGTTGAGCTGCCCATCGGAGCTCTGAGGAGAAATGAGATTACGGAGCTGGACCTGAGTGGCAAGTGTCTGGGGTCTGAGAATGCTATTATTCTGGGAGCAGTGTTGGTGTTCAACACGTCGTTGAACACACTGGATCTAGACTGTAAGTACATCTCTGCAATTTATTGCTTGCATTTCTTGATAATTATCATCATTCATCGAGAGCTAGACTCATTCCAAGTGCTTGTGATGCAGTCAATGACATTGGACCTGAAGGAGCCAAGGCGCTGGCCGACGCACTCACTCCGAATGCAGAGGGAGTGTTCAACACCTCATTGAACACATTGATTCTATCTTGTAAGTGGTTTCCCACCTTCTGTTGTTTGTTTCCATTGATATCTGTGATCATTCATCAAGAGCTGGGTTGACTTTGAGTGCTTGTCGCGCAAGTGCAGTTAGTTCGATTGGACCTGAAGGAGCTAAAGCGCTGGCCGTTGCGCTCACTCCGAATGCGGAGGGAGTGTTCAACGGGTCGCTGAACACACTTGACGTCTGCTATAATAACATCGAGGGTGAGGCTGCTCAGCAGCTTGCTGAAGCAGTGCTCGAGCATCCCGGCATGAAAGAGTTCAACAAGATCATGATGCTGGACATCAAAGATGGCAAGGTTACGGAGCTGAATTTGAATTACAAATTCATTGGAGTCCCTGGAGCTCTAGTGCTGAGCAAGCTACTGGTGTTCAACACGTCCTTGAACACACTAAATCTGAGAGGTTAGGGACTTCAGACCTTTAGCCTTCCCATTTCACACTTTGAATATCCAGGCATTATTCCATGCAAGATGCGCCATCAGCTTCGTGATGAAAATTGCATATCTGGAGTGCAGACATGTGCAAAATAGTGCTTTTCTTGCTTAGGGTCAAACTAGGGAAGCGTGGTGTTCAACGGGTCCTTGATCACACTCGACCTTGATTGTAAGAATCCACACACCTTCAACCTTCCCATTTCACACTTGGAGTCTCTTGGCATGTGTGCGTGGAGCATGCGCCATCGGCTTCGTGATGTAAATTGCATCTTGCAATGCACATAGGTGAATTACAGTGATTTTTCTAATTAGGGATAAATTAGGGGAGCGTGGTGTTCAACGGGTCCTTGAACACACTAAATCTAAGCAGTAAGCCATTCCCCACGTTTTGTTGCTTGTTCCTGCTGATATATGTGGTCAATAATTAAGAGGTGAGCTCACACCAAGTGCTTGTGTTGCAGTTGGACTCACTCCACGTGCTTGTGTTGCAGTGAATGGAATTGGACCCAAAGGAGCGAAAGCGCTGGCCGTTGCACTGACCCCAAATGAGAAAGGGGTGTTCAACGGGTCCTTGAACACACTAAACTTGAGAAGTAAGTCGTTTCTGACCTGTGTCTGCATGTTTCTAGTAATATTTGTGATGGATGAACAAAAGGTGAGCTCACACCAAGTGCTTGTGGTGCAGATAACAAGATTGGAGACGAAGGAGCAAAGGCGCTAGCCGTTGCACTCACTCCGAATGCGGAGGGAGTGTTCAACACGTCACTGAACACTCTTGACCTCTCATGTAAGAATCTGCGCACCTTTGGCTTCCCCATTCCACAATTTGAACCTCCAGGCATCAGACTGAATTTTCGATGACTATGTGTCAGCGTCGTTATGACAAGAATTGTATCGCGCAGCGCACTGAGATGTCAAAGATCAAGTTTTCGTGTAGGGTTAAATTAGGGAACTCTGGTGTTCAACGGGTCGTTGAACACGCTCAACCTTGGGTGTAAGAATCCACGCACCTTCAACTTTCTCGTTTCGCATTTGGAATCTCTTAGCATGTGTGCGTAGACCACTTGCCATCGGCCTCATGATGTAAACTGCATCTTGCAGTGTAGACAGGTAGAAAAGAGCAATTTATTAATTAGGGTTAAATTAGGGGAGCGTGGTGTTCAACGACCCGTTGAACACTCCCTCCTCATTCGGAGTGAGTGCCACGGCCAGCGCCTTGGCTCCTTCATCGCTAGAGAGATTATCTGCACCACAAGCACTTGGTGTGAGCTCACCGCTTGCTTGTTGATCACAAATCTCAGCAGAAACAAGCAGCACAATTTGGGGGATGGCTCACCGTGTAGATTCAGTGTGTTCAAGGACGTGTTGAACACCCCCTCCGCATTCGGAGTGAGTGCAACGGCCAGGGCCTTGGCTCCTTCAGTTCCAATATCATTATCTGCACCGCAAGCATTTAAAGTCAGACCACCTCTTGATGAATGATCACAGATATCAATGGAAGCAAACAGCAGAATGTGGAAAACCACTTACTATGTAGATTCAGTGTGTTCAAGGACGTGTTGAAGTCGTTTCTGACCTGTGTCTGCATGTTTCTAGTGATATTTGTGATGGATGAACAAGAGGTGAGCTCACACCAAGTGCTTGTGGTGCAGACAACAAGATTGGACCAGAAGGAGCCAAGGCGCTGGCTGTTGCACTCACTCCGAATGCGGAGGGAGTGTTCAACGGGTCATTGAACACATTGGATCTATGCAGTAAGCCATTTCCCACGTTTTGCTGCTTGTTCCTGCTGATATCTGTGATCGATAATCAAGAGGTGAGCTCACACCAACTGCTTGTGATACAGGGAATCAAATTGGACCTGAAGGAGCCAAGGCGCTGGCTGTGGCGCTCACCCCGAATGCCGAGGGAGTGTTCAACACGTCCTTGAACACACTGGACTTGACAAGTAAGTCGTTTCTGACCTGTTCCTGCATGTTTCTAGTACTATTTGTGATGGATGTACAAGAGGTGAGCTTACACCAAGTGCTTGTGGTGCAGAGAATCGAATTGGACCTGAAGGAGCTAAGGCGCTGGCCGTTGCACTCACTCCGAATGCGGAGGGAGTGTTCAACACGTCGCTGAACACACTGGATGTGAGCGGTAAGCAGTTCACCGCATTCCTTTGCTTCTTTCTGCTTATTTCTGTGATGAGTGATCAAGAGGTGATCTCACACCAAGTGCTTGTGGTGCAGGGAACCACATTGGAAATGAAGGAGCCAAGGCGCTGGCTGTGGCGCTCACCCCAAATGCAGAGGGAGTGTTCAACACGTCGTTGAACACGCTGGACCTGAAGGGTAAAAGATTGGTCTACATCACATTTCCCTTGATTGTGTGGATATGCATGCATCAAGGCGGTGATGCCTCTTTCATTTGCATTCAGTTCCATGCTTGTATATGCATCCTAGACTCACGAAAATTGAGAATGAGTCTGAATTATATAGGGCAACCTTAGGGAGTCGTGTAACATTGAATAGGGTTTGTAGAGATTATGCATCTTAGACCATTCATGTGGCGGAAGGTGGGTGTATAATCAACCCGAATTTTTCATAGGAAGTCAAAAGGCTTATACGCAAGGAAAGTTTGGGCCGCCTTAGCGATAAGAGAGTCTTACCATGCCGAAACAGAGGGGTCAAGATTGGGAAACGCAAAGAATTACTGATGATGGATATCGTGGTGGTGACTGCGCGCAGTCAATCTCTTGGGAAGTGAAGACAAAGCCGCGTTGGAGGAGGCTATAAGGAAGCATCCCAACGCAACCACTTTCGATCTTCGCATCTAATGATAGCAGGAGCAGGGGTATCTTTAAATTTTGAAGTGGTGCGATGTATGTATTTCGGCAATGTATAATTGTGTATGATGGGATTGTTGCCGGGTGGCCATGTGATTGAAATGAGCGGATGTGTCGAACCGAGCTCTACATATTCATATGGATTTGGCACTCTCCACTCTTTTGAGCTTACCAACAATGTGACTCGTGTATTATATCAATGTATCATTGAACCTCACTTAAGCATTTTCTAAATTCTACTTGAAATCGTTCGTGCCATCTTACAGCAATTTCATGACCTAATCAAAAGTGCATTTTCGATGACGACGATGACTCGAAAATTACGCCAGACACTGTGTATAAAATTATTTTCGATCTGACGGTACAATTACATGTACACAGTCATCGGACGCAGATAAATCGGTGTTGGGAAGCTCGAGACAGTTTGAAACTGTTTCTTAATCACTTTCGACTTTCGTTCACTTCAAAATACACCGCTGCTGTTGACCCGGGTCAGCAGCAGCGGTGTATTTTTTATCATATATTATTGCACGACATACCATACAGCATATCACAGTGCATATATGCATACACTCCTCAAGTGCGAACTCATGTCCAACTGCACGTGATCAGCTTCGCCTCCCTTGCGCGAAGATGATCACGTGAGGTTAGCCATCCGCACTACAACGCGCCCGCACGAACAAACGTAGCCACAAACCTGTATTCAAGTAGCTTGTGTCACGCACAATAAAAAAGTTTATAGGTTGCCAGGTTTGTTCATTTCACTTGAGTGGATGAACAATCTACGTGACCTAGGCGACTCCCCGGAATGCCGGTGCTCAAGGAATGGTATACATTCCTTGACGCAACCATAGTACCGTGCTTGCTTAACACCCGTTAAGCAAGCATAGTGCAAGGCATACGATAAGTTCCAGATAAGTTCAACCGGGTGAAACGCGAATGGCTGCAGATTTCAGCGCTCTCCGCAAACCCAAACCCGATGGCGGCATCCTACCCTACCGGATGCTGGAAAGCGCATGTCCGGACACCGCAGGAGGGTCAAAGGCATACATAAGTCCTCTATATATGCCTTTTTAAAACTGCCTACGGTGTCCGAATTTCCCATGATGTTGTTTTTCACTGATTTTCAGAGGCCGCGGCATCATCCGCTCAGCCGGTGTAGCTCCCGTTCCACGTCTCTAGGCCACGTGGCAAAAAACGGACACCGTACAGCGACCCGTTGACGGCTTTTTAGGCTATGGTCAACGGGCCGAAGACTCTCGACCTCGCGAAGTGCGCGAAAAAACTACTTCATAGCTCGCGACAGGTCCGCTGTTGAAGTTTTGAATTCAAGAAATCTGGACGGCAAGAACCAGGTTCTAAAGGAAAAAGCAAGGCTCGCGATCGCCGCATTCAGATTCTTGGTCAATTCTGTCACTGTCATGTCCGTCATAGATTATACGTAAATTACAGGATTAAAATTGGAGACAAATTGTTGTACATCTGTCAAAGGTCCTCTAGGTATTTTTTATCATTGCTTCTTAGACATGGATAGACACTTTCAAGGGGTATTTGTTTCTATGTTGATGAAGGAATAGAATAGCATGCATGTACAAATCCAACACCGACGACTACTAGCATGACGAAACATCGATAGTGTCTCGACTATATAATAGTGATAACCAGATGTGGAAGCACATGACAAGTGGAGTGCAAAAGAACACATGCAACACAAGCATGGCCCATACGACAATGGAAAAGCCTTCCACAACATGATTGGCCAGGCATATCACATGTTCACAATTAGGGATTCGCAGTCACAAATGCATGCGAGGCGAAACAAACATACAATCGATCATATGTCCAAGTCAAAACAAAACCCCCAAAGAGTTGAAGGGGTGCAAGCAAGTCCAATGAAACAAACAAAGAATGAATGTCGGATAGAGCCAAGCGTATCCACCATGCACAACGAGCACAATTTTGACGACATCCCAACGCTATTTTACCTACAACGACAAGACCATAAAATAAAACAGCTCGCAGCTTTCTACATACTCAGCGTGCAACTCTTTGACTGACATTTTTTCTTACACCTCTGCTGGCTTTTCTTACACCTCTGCTGGCTTTGTTTACACCTCTGCTGGCTAGGGCGGCTGCTGGAACGTCAACGTGCTTCCAGGAGGCCTTCCGTACGTTGCCGTGATGCGATGGGCGTTGCCATGCATCGTGCACGCATGTTGGCCTCATCTGTCGGGCGCATTGCACCTGCGACGACCGACCGTTTGGAAATGCATTTTGAAATTTCGTCGATCGTCCATCTCGAATGTCATCGCGCTCTTTTTCTTTTTTTTGGGGGGGGAACGTCTAACCCCCCTTTTCATTTGTGTTCATACGTTACTGTACTGTACTCCAATACGCAACATCTTTCCAATCTCTTTGTCATAATGGTCTAGTGGTTGGCCGTCGGTCTTAAAAGCCGGAGGTAGTGGGTTCGAGTCCCACTGGAGGTTTACACCTTGTCTGCGAGGAGTTGAGCTCCTCCTCGCTGGCGAAGTGTACCACCTCCATCTATAGGTCAATGACAGCCTTTTATCCAGGCCATCTCAGGGGTCATTTTGGGGGTACTTCTTGAGTTACGATTTCGGCCGTTCGATTCACGAACGAGGGGTGCAGATTCTCCTAAAACTTAAAATTCCAAAATTGTTTCCCCGAAAATCGTTCGATCTGTTCAATACTACTTCAATACGGGAGGGCTCACTCCAATACGTTAGCGACGCTTCGTCGAAAAGCTGACCTGGCACTTTTTCACTACGTCTCCAATACGCCATTTCAATACGCCTGCAGTCGCTAACGTATTGGAGTGAGCCCTCATGTATTGAAGAAGTATTGAGCAGATTTACCTCTAAAAAGTTTTTTGATTTTTGTAAAGGTCAATATGCGTGCAACCGCCTGCAGAGCTCAAGGCAGGGATCACTTCAATACGTGAGGGCTCACTTCAATACGTGAGGACTCACTTCAATGCGTGAGGGCTCAAGACCTTGAGCCATGCCTTTAGCCCCCCCTTTCAGTATGCTGCGGAAGTGTTGAAGTGAGCCCTAAAAAAGTTGAAAGAACATGTTCTTCAATTCTGGTGAGACTTGTTATGTGGACTCAGGAGCTATATTTTGCGACATAGCTTGTGCTGCTCCTGGATATGTGAACTGGAAATATCTATCCATTGTCTCAATCCATACCTCTGCATCCTGTCCGACTCTGTATTCCTTTGTTGGATTCAGTTTCACCTTAGGAACGAGTGCTGCTGGAACTGGTGCTGAGTGTATCTGACCATCATCTGGGTCTGTGAAGACAGGTGGAGCATGATCTTCTGTAAACTCCTCTTCTGGCTCTTGAGGCTCTGTATCTGGATCTCTATATCAACTCATGCCTGGTTTCATTCTGCTGATGGCATCAAAGTACCCTATGTCATCACACCGGGTATGAGTATCAGCATAACCAGTCAACCACTTTGGTACTTTAAATCCGATGCTTAAGGAATCATATGAACCCAGGATGTCAAAGAACCAATTGGACGGATCTGCATCTATTGGTGGTACTGCCATCTAAAAAACAAACGCCACACCAACAAAACCTTAAAAATTGGATGTGAGTGTGATATATATATATATATATATATATATGCTGTAGCACGAAAGCGCCTTTAGCACAGATGCCCCTTTAGCACAGATGCGCCTTTAGCACAGATGCGTGTGGCTATGTCAGGCAGGATGATGCAATTACATATAGAAAACATATTTACTTTAGAGCTGTGTCATTGAGCACGGAAGAAGGCTATGCGGATAGGTAGTTTGGAAAACTAGAGGGAAATCAATAGTCTATGCACATGGGAGAAGCAGGAACAACTATGTAAAATACTATGTGCTTTTGTGATTGCCATCGTCGGGGTTGCAGTGGATAGAGGTGTCGCTGATGTTGGTGCTTGAGTAGCCTGCAAGTGAAGGGGGTGTTGTCAGTGCGCACTTACCCCTTGAGCACAATGCAATGAATGGCAGAGGCAATACACTCTGCCCCCCCTGGACACAATGCGGTTAAACACAGTAGAAGCGCACCCCATAGGCACAATGCAGTGAATGGCAAAGTTAGTGCACACGCCCTGCGCATAATGCTGCCAAGTGCAGAGGCACACGTGCGTACTTTGTGGGGACAAATGGCACGGGGAGCGCACTCTGCCTCCTAGGGCACAATGAACGGAACGGATGGCAAGGATAATGCACCGTGGTCTCCTGGGCACATTGCGGTGAATGGCAGTACGCCATCCCACCGTGAGCTCGAGATCGGGCAGACCGTTCGCCGGCCATGGCTGCTGCACAGCTCATCCCACGAGCCTATCGATATGCTTGATGCTCTCAGCTTAAATTAAGGATCGCACCTGGAACTTCTCTTGGCAGAATCTGGCAAGATCCACTTTGGACATCGTTACCCTGTCCCCGCCTCCTGCACATATCGGCCCTTCACAAGCCATAACAACGTCGGCCATTCTGCCCCGGCATCTACACACCAGCAGCCCGTACCTAAACTGCACAACCGTTGGCCCACTATGTCAACTGAACAGGAAACGAAACTAAACGTCCAAAAACGACAAGCCTGATAACACTAATTTCATGCACATAGGAAATACGCATAGGGGAACTAATAGCTGTCAGACTACGCCTAGCAGAGTGTGAACAAACCGTCACACAGATATCGCACTCATGAACCACACCTGTACGCAAGGAGATGAAAGCCGTTTGTGCATTAGAGAAAGTGTTAAAACCCGCATCTTGGTTTAAAACATACCATGGCCACGGGCTTACACGGACGTCGTGCTTACGCTCTGTAATGTGTCGACCGCGGGTCACCTGCGCTGGCATTAACAAGAAAGGCGCACACAGTCAGTTTGTAAAATTAGCTATAGGAATTCCCCTCGGGAGATATATCGATCGCACAAAAGACAGAGAGCAGTATGCACGCACCTTGCGACGGCAGGGTCGGGTTTAATCCCGAAGCGCGCCGGTGGCGAACGCACGCCCTGCCTCTTTAAAAATGACAGTCACAACGGCCCAAAGAAAATAGTGGTTGAAGCTATGATGGCCAATGAATGAAATAGCAACCGGTTAAAGTTCAAAAGTTGCGATTGATAAAATCGCTAATATCACAGGCCAGTAAACGGGGGCATCGCTGCCAAGCCAAGGGCCGAAAGCCATTGTGCAGCAGCAAAGGTATTGTCAAGCAGAGCACACCAACCAACGAACTCAAGGACGAGTTACGTAATATCTACCTATCATGCGTACGTAGTCCAATCTGCAACTTCCCGGCGTTTGCGTTTCAATGCAGATCCAAGAAATGCTCAGAAAAGGAAGCCTTAAAAACAAACGCTGAATAACAAAAGTGGGGCAAGATGTCAAACGGCAATTCCCACTTGCACAGAAAGCTGGGTATCACAGTTGGGAAACTTATTAGCTCAGTGCATTTCAATTTCAAAACAAGAGTCAGTCATCCAGCAGCACAAACAAAAAAATGCACCGGGCATGCTGCTGCATCGCTGAGAAACGTTCTGGAGACAGTGAATGTTTGTCGAGAGTTCACAGTTCAGTCATTCGTTTGGCAAAATGCCATGACAATTTCTCGCACGCGCATCCGTGCTACAGCATATATACATGTACATGTATTATGTTTGTACATTTATATAATGAGGTGAAGTATATATACATGATTCCACCTTCTTCCCCCCTCAAGGAAGTGTGATAATCATGGCACTGTCTCTCGAAGAAAGAGTTTCCGTCACCACTCTCACGATATGCCACGCGTGCACACGACATTCATACAGCACTTAAAGCGTGTAGAGATGAGTCGGGTGACCCCAAAAACTGCTACGCCATTCGAAGAAGCCTCCTTGACATCATCATTGACGACCGTGGGCTAAACGAGAATGGATGAGAACTGTTTTGTAACCCACTAAACTCACACCCTAGGATTCATTCGAGAAGAGGTATCCCCTCAGACCAGATGAGAGCCGCCCTTCGGCCCTTTTGTGCAAATGGCAGAATTGGCTTCGATGGACTTGCGCATATGATGCCTATGTCGACCCTATCACCAATATGGGTAGGAATGTTTATGGGAACCCCCCGTTTGATTGACGGGAAGGAAAGATTCTCAAACTCAGGGGTTATGGCTACCTTAGAACTCGGCCATCTCTCAGAACCACCCTTAGCCGAAATACTGGTATCATTGAAGAAGAAGCTGTTGAAAAAGCAAAACATGTTTTTCCACATGTTTTCCCCTTGACCTCCCTTGAATGACTATCATCTCCACCCTTTCTCTTCTCTTCATTCAGGTGAACACTTTATTAACACTCCCCTAGATAGGAGGGGTCCCCCCTCCTACCTTAGCTCGCCCCTCCATCCCCACCTCCCGCCCCCTCCGCCCCCGCCTCCCGACCCTCCACCACCGCCCTTCCTCCGCCTCGCTTCCGCCCTCTTTTTCCATCACGGATGCAGCCTCGCTCCACTTCCACCTCCTCTGCTGCTTCTCCGCCGGCACGACCTTTTTAGCGCTCTGCGGCGTAGTTTTGTCCTGCCGCGGTTTCCTAGGTTGATCTGGCCTAGATGAGCCCTTCGGGGCGCGCTATGAGGATGATTTCAGCTCCCTCTGTTCTACAATTGCCTGCTTGCAGGATTACAGCGGACTCATGACTTTGTCATTATTCTCAGCGTAAATGTTATATTATTATTATCGGCCATCGTGCAGCAATCACTGTGCCAAGATTTCGGGGGATCTGGATCCTCCCACTCTCTCCCAAAAATCAAGAAAAATGGATTGCTAAAGGATTTAAGATGGTATTCAGATTTCCTCACAACACCATTCCTTTCATTCCACACTGCTATTGGACGGGGGATGGCCCATATGTTCTCCCGGGTGGAGGATGTTACAAAGATGATTTCTCAGATGTCGGTATTATTGCCATTGATAGCCCTCCGAGCCAAGACTTTCCTGCTCATGACTGCAGTGGGACGCAGAAAAAGATTGCAAGGTGGTACATCAATGTCCTTCCTGAGAAGAAGATTACTGACAGAAGACTGAACTGCACCGGAGTTGACCCCGATATCTGGCAGGAAGTCCTGGGTGAAAGGAAACTTGTCATCCCCGACAGCCTCTGCCCGTGGCCCCTCTCGCAGGAGACCCGACAGAGTGCCCACCCAACAGAATACTACGGAGGACACTGTGACACGTCCTACACGAACAAGGACAACAAACCATTTGCGGGGACTGTAACGTGGCCCAAAGAACTTACATTGATGGGATACCTTCCGAAGCACTTTGGA
Source organism: Cymbomonas tetramitiformis (assembly GCA_001247695.2). Taxonomy (NCBI): domain Eukaryota; kingdom Viridiplantae; phylum Chlorophyta; class Pyramimonadophyceae; order Pyramimonadales; family Pyramimonadaceae; genus Cymbomonas; species Cymbomonas tetramitiformis. The sequence goes on from LGRX02018197.1 coordinate 12,435, forward strand.
CAGGTTCTTAGCACCATAGGGGTTCACCAGAGAAGACTGAAGCCTCTCCTCAAGAAGCTTTCCAGGCTGTGCAGATACCACACCCGCATTAGACGTGTCAGGGTTATGACCGATGACACATGTGTCATACATGTCATACGTGTCATACCTGTCATACATGTCATACCATGTCATGTCATGTCATGTCATGTCGTGTCATGTCATATATTATAATGACAGACAGTCGTCAGTACGGTCGACTATGACATGTATGGTCAACACCAACGCCATCATGCGATTCATTGTCCTCAACCCAAAGTGCGAGGACCCCCCCAGCCGTTTCGAACGCACCAGCAAGCGGAATAAACGGCAGGGCCGTGGGGCGCCGTCCTCCCACGATCTACGGCGCAGAGCCAGCCTCAGGAGGGCAAAAAGCCGACGCCGCGCCCGCAGGGGCCGCAAGCGGCGCAAGAAGCCGCGGCAGCGCCACCAGGCGCAAGCATTCGCCACGCAGGCCGGCGAGGTGGACAGCGCCGTACCTTTCGGCCGAGAAGATGACGTCGAAGCACTGCACGCCCGTGACGAGGAGCTGGACGTCATCATGGGGCCTCAAGCAGGCTTCAACGGCGAGGGCGCATGGACCAAGGCTCTATATCGATATTTCCGATAACCGATACTATCGATATATCGTATTTATCGCCGATCCGTTCGGATTGCAATGTCTAACTATCGATTGTGCAGGTTTTGGTGTTCCATATTTAATTTATAACAAATTACATATAAATGTCCAAGTAATCGATTATTTATCGATTGTGCCGATTATCGATACCGTTTTTCAGATATCGGATTGTATCGATACCGAAAAACCAAACCGATATAGAGCCCTGGCATGGACCAATGAAGAATGGCAGGACCTACGTAACCTCTTGCTCCGCGAGAAAAGCTTCATGGCCACCTCCGCCACCGACCTGCCGGGATACACGGGAGAGATCGGCAAATTCGACATCCCCTTCAAGGACGAGTCCGCCTCGCACTACCAGAAGCCCCAACGATTCTCACCAACCGAGCGAAACCTGATCGATGAACACTGATGATGCTATATATTCCAGCTGCTACCGTGATCAAGCTGGTTTATACATAACCTCTGCTAACATGATGCATGCACAACTTACAATATTGCAGTCACTCAGTATAGAATATATACATGATGTAATGCTGCATATACTCAGATGCTGCATGTTAATGTGTGCTGCATGTTAGTGTATGCTGCAAGTTAGTGTGTGCTGCAAGTACTGCAAGTTCAGATAAACATCCCTTGCACACTATATTGCAAATAAGCATGAAAATGCTGACAATTTGAATATTTTTGCAGTCATCAATATATGGTGTGAAATGCTGCAGTATAATAATCAGATGTCCATCATGCATCCATCCAAAATATCCCTGCGAGTATACAGTTGTTTTGCAGAGTATTTTGACGCGAGTATGTAATGTACAGATGATCGTAGCAACATTTTGACATCATCATCGTAAAATTGCAAGATAATCGTAGCACGCTGCAAATGAATTTATGCAATCGGGCGCGCTGCTGATGAAAAGCATATATCGTCGCCATTTCTCAGCGCATGATACAAGCGCTGACGTATGCTGACTTATGCGCGGATCATAAATCCGTCGATGATCGCTATGCCGTATCTCATTCTGAACAATTTTCAAATGCGAATCATCCATGCGCGTGCATGTAATTGACGCGCATGCTTCTGATTGCGAATCACTTCTGCGAGAACATGTGATTGTCGCGCATGCTGTCAACTGCGAATCAGTCTCTCGCGCATCGACATATATGATAGCCGTACAGTGTACATTTCTTAAAGCTGCAATTCGTTCTGCGCGCATATGTGACCATAGAGCATTTTTATGCCTCATGCACACCTTTTCGCACAGTAAATTTGATAATCAGCTGTATCCTGCGAATGCGATCCTGCGAATGCGACAATTATCTCGCACATTGTCTTCGCTATTGCAGCGGTATATGCGATATCAAATACGATTCGTGCGGATACGACGCCAATTATTGCCGCTCACGCTCCGCAACCTGCATATACAAAATTTTTGATATCTACGCTGCACTCACACTAGAGTTCTCGTTCTCGCCTTGACGAGCAGAATACCATCTCTTAGGGCTAGATAAGCGAGCCCTCAATATATCATATGAAATACAAGTAAACGCTGCGTTATAGAACAGTAACACAAGCGTAAGATAATAGCGGGATGAGTGCAGTGAATTCTGTGAGAAGATACTGCTGAAGCACAACGCTTCCTCATCTATACCATACGTCTCCCATCGCATAGATGGTACCGCCATTGGGTTGTGAACCCGAGACGTTGGTTGAACGACCAGTATCGTCAGAACGAATAATACATTCGCTCCATAATACTGCGCATGCTTGTTCCGCACATGCTTAAAGCAAAGATGGTTCTTGTTTGTTACTTCAAGATGTATCTTGCTTTGCCATCTTCGAGTTCGACGTACGAACTCTCGATGACAGGTATCATTCAAGTCTTTCCTTGAATAATGACAGATGACGTGACTTATCATCTGACGACATGTACAGTCATAGTCGACCGTACTGACGACTATCATTATAATATATGACATGACTCGACATGACATGACATGGTATGACATGTCTGACAGGTATGACACGTATGACATGTATGACACATATGTCATCGGTCATGACCCTGACACCACCCGCAGGGGAAAAGGTTTATTTTAGATTAAGTTTTTGATTTGACATCTACTGGATTAAGTTTTGTCTGGGGTAGATTTAGATTAAGTTCATGTGACTAATATTTTTATTATCCCGGACGGCCCAAATCGGCCCCCGGCTACCAAATAATTTACGGTGTCTCCTACCCCTAAAACTCAACGTCCAAATCAACAAACAAGGCTTGTAGACTAGGCTAACTGCAAATCACAACAGGACATCCGCTACTATCTCCACGGATGAGTAATAACTATAGCTAGCAACTAATAATCTCCGCGCACTATACATGACCGACCATCTCCTTCTCCTCCGCACAACCGTACCTGCCAACCACACCCCCCACACCCCCCCCCTTCGCCGACCGATGTCCAGCGTTAACTAATTTTGTGATACTCGAGCCCAATCAGAGTAGTCGCGACCCTCTGTGGGACCAGCTCAGGGTGGGGGTGGGGATTTGATGTCACCGGGGAGAGGGAGGGTCCTACGCGCCTGTTGTTGGTTTATATGTCAAGACCCGAGTCGACAACGCTATTCATTCGGCTAATTTCGGTTCAAAAATGCAACATAATGATAACAGAATGTGCTATTATAGTAGGCAAATTGGTTATAGACGGGCAGACAAAGTTTCATATTTTTAGCACCAAGGTATATTAGTTTGTTCATAACTATGCCCCACAAGGTAATGCTACGGTCACTGTAACTCCGTAAAATATCATAACGCGACGGCCGCTCTACGTGACGAAACGTCCCATTTCCTTTACACTTTTGCCATAAACCTTGTGTACCCGCTGTGCTAGTGTGCATTCGCGTTTGACCATTATATCCGTGTATGAACACCAAAGTTCAAAATAGAAATCTCGAACCCAGGTTTGCAATCGGGAACATAATTGTCCTGCAACTTTATATGTGTAGTGGTGAATCAACCATTCCTTTAACGATAACGGAATCCTTCCATGCAAGAAATCCCCACGGTGCCTAGGTGAGAACCACGCCGCCAGCAAGGTTGTGTCAAGTCTCGTGCCGCCCGGGGGGAGTGAAGCATTTAACTTCTCAGTTAGCACCTCTAATCCTTTGGTACGCACGGATGCGATCGCTGGACACATACTCAATATATGATGCTCATTGGCGATAGCCTCGTCATTAGGATGTAAAGGACAATGACATCTCGGATATAAATCAGGATAGTTTCGCATGTTTGTCACTTGAATATTCCTAGGTGTGGGGAGACTGCCTACCGATAACTTTGCCATAAAAATATCTTGTTTACATAGCCCCGCCCAACCTTTGCGCGACGCCTCATCCCACATGTCATCTCTTACCAGATACCGCAGATGACTTGTATCTTTCGTTTTGGCTAACGCCTCCCGGAGCATCGCATCGTCCAACATCGAATACACAAAACTGTGTGAAGCGTGTGTCCTAATGATAGGACCTCTATCTTGCGAAGTCTCGTGGTTCTCTTTTCTTAGATACAAACGAGGCAGATATATAAAAGGCTCTCTAAACAAGCACGGTGCATCTCTCGCCGTTCTTGCGATGGCATCAGCCTCCCGATTCAAGTTACTTGTCATATCGATATTCTTAGTGTGACCCTTGACATGTTTGATATGCGTGTAGGCCCCCAAAACCCGGCGTTTATCAATAATGCGCACGATGAGAAGATACATCGAATAATTCGGCAAAGTCTTCCACAAGCGCGGGTCTTCCGACACTCGCACTTTATCTATATATTTTATGGATCGCTTAGAGTCACTGTGGATCGTCAAATCATATTCTAGTTTCTGAATTAGTAATGCGTGTAATATGCCATACGCCTCGGCACGCTCAGCCGATTGTTCTCCCGGAATAGAGGAGCTCAAGGCCACACCTTCACCGATGACGGCACATCCAGCCTTGTTAGTAAGAGGGTTGAAACTACCATCGGTCGCTAGATCCAAACTTGTCGAGAAAAATACACCATCGTTTGTATCACGCAGGATGCCCGTGGCGGACAATGTGATAGGGCAGTTCCATGGTTTGTTTTTATACTCTCGACACAAATCCCACACAATGCATATAAGCCGGGCGCGTGATTCGACGATTAAGTTCATGTGACACGATCGCGATCGATCGAGAGGTCATGGTCATCAGACCTGAGACATTAGACAGGTCGTCATCGTCATTCCGCCGGATCCGAGGCGAGGTGCCACGGCTCCGAGGTCAGGCGCACATGGTAAAACTGCGAACGGAAGGTCAAGGGCAAAGGGAAAGGCAAAGGGTGTAATAAGATTTAGCGGCAGTAGGAATAGTTTTCAGAAGCATATGAAAAGTATTCTAGTGCTTCTGAAAACTATTCCTACGTCTTCTATATCATAAACCCTTTGCCTTGCCTTTTTACCTCTGCACGCGACCGGCAAGCATATTTCAAACTTCCGAGTTTCAAATATGCGTTTTGTATTTTGGGTGCACCCTAATTTTACAAAACGGCCGAGCGCTTCCCGTTTGTGCGGGATATTCACATTTATTTCATGGAATATTTCACATGGTTTAACACACATGCACACGCATGGGAAACCCTCGGCTGTTTGGCATCTTTGGGTTTGGGTTCGAACCCAAACCCAAACCCAAAACATCTGCCTTAGAAATAAATTGCGCGTTTCGCGTACAAGTAACTTGAAGCTTTGAGCTTCAAGTAACTTAAGGATATGCATCTTGGAAGTATTTGTGCCAAGTTTCGCGCTCTATGACGCACGGGAAGCCCTCGGCTGTTTGGCATCTTTGGGTTTGGGTTCGAACCCAAACCCAAACCCAAAACATCTGCCTTGGAAATAAATTGCGTGTTTCGCGCACAAGTAACTTGAAGCCTTGAGCTTCAGGTAGCTTAAAGATTTGTATCTTGGCAGTATTTGTGCCAAGTTTCGCGCTCTAGGACGCACGGGAAGCCCTCGGCTGTTTGGCATCTTTGGGTTTGGGTGTCACGTTCGAACCCAAACCCAAAACATCTGCCTTAGAAATAAATTGCGCGTTGAGCGCACAAGTAACTTGAAGCTTTGAGCTTCAAGTAACTCAGGTAAATATCTCTTGGCAGTATTTGCGCCAAGTTTCATGCGCTAGGACGCACGGGAAGCCCTCGGCTGTTTGGCATCTTTGGGTTTGGGTACGTTCGAACCCAAAGGCAAAGGCATAGGACAGTTTCGTAGATTCTGTCCCGATGCCTTCGCAACCTCGCATGCTAACTCATATTATAATGAATATTTAACATTCAAGCGTTGGATATCCCACGCCAACGGGAAGCGCTCGGCTGATTTGTTATTTGGGTATGCGCACCCAAATGACAAAAACGCATCTTTGAAACTCGTTAGTTTCAAAGATGCGTGGCCGATGCCTTCGTGCTTATGTGTATATTTCATATGAAATATGCCGTGGAATAAATGTGAATATCCCGCACAAACGGGAAGCGCTCGGCTGTTTTGTAATTTTAGGGTGCACCCAAAATACCAAACGCATCTTTGAAACTTCCGAGTTTCAAAGATGCTTGCCGGTCGCGTGCAGCGGTAAAGGGCAAGGCAAAGGGTTTATGATATATAATAAGTAGTTTTTAGAAGCAATAGAATATTTTTCATATGCTTCTGAAAACTATTCCCCAGCATGCAAGCATGCAACCTGCTCTCGGCACCATGCGGCACCATGCAACCTGCCTTCCCCACGCCAGCATGCTGCCCTCCGCTCGGCAGCATGCAATGTGTTGATGTGATTTCGCCGGAAATTTCCGGCGAAGAGACGATGACGACCTGTCTCAGGTCTGATGACCTCTCGATCGATCGTGTCACATGTAGAGAGGCCAGCGCTCGATCGATTCGATTTTACATTTTCACCACTGGAATTCGTGGTCAATCGCGGCTGTTTTTTTACCTTCACGCTCACAACTCGAGTTTCACTTTGGTTTGACACTATAAAGTGGCGGCTGCTTGCGTCTGACCTCTGTGCGAGAATTCTCTATTGCATGATAGAGATATACCACGTTGTTCCTTGGCCACTGAGGAACAACATGATATTTTCAAAACTTGTTTTGGTCCAGCGAGTCAGAAGCCGCCCAAAAAATTGGAAAATTGGCCATTTGCGGTCCATCCCTTGCTGTTTGATGTCGCCGCGACCTGGGGAACCTTTACGGGTGACCTTACCTTCAAACTGAACAAGGTTTGGAGTGTATTGCACCGGTCACGCACAGAGGTCAGGTGCATTCGCACGGATGGGTTGTTCGCTTTTTTTTAGAGTTGGACCTCATCGTGCCATCCCCGTCCAAAACTCCTGCGATCATGGCGGGAACAGCTTCTAGAAGCTCAAAAGTTCTATGCATATGGTTCCTGAAGATTGTTTTACCGTATATACGCTCTCAATGTAGCAGCATGCCGCTTTGCACGCATCTTGAAAACTGCGGTAATCGGAAGTGACCCAAGTCATTTCCGATTTCCGTAGGCGCTGTTCCGATTGGAACAGCGCCACTCCGTATGTATGATAACTACCTGTCAATAATGTTATCCAAAGGATAATATATGTAAAAAGATTAAAATATGCGTCACAATGAAGCACGCCTGTAAGGCCTACATACTGCGGAAAGCTTTTTCCAGAGCCTGAAGCAACGTTTGCTTGCGCTGACAGCGAACGGCTGAGCTCTCGTGTTTCGGCGGTCCTCCGTGAAATCGAGGACTCTGGAGCTTCCGATTTTCGATTACCCAATCAGAGACGAGGAATCGTTCCGATGGCACGAGTAATCGTTTGTGAGCATGCAGTTTTTCTGAATCGAGCTCGGATTTGCATTGAAATTCAGTCTGTCGACCAAATCGAATCGAAAATGAAAAAAGCTGCAACTCGCAACGTTAACAGTGTAAAAAACAAAAATCCGGGGCTACGAAAAGGGGACACCTAAACACTGTGCAGAATCCCCTAAAAAAAGGGTCAAAAAAGAGGTAGAAATCACCAAAAAAAACGATCTTCCCCTCGGAATCACACACGGGTATTATATATATCCATGATCAGACTGATCTAACGGTCATTTTGATACCCTAAAATTTACGATCGGACGACATCAATTTTTCGGCTGGCCTCTCTATCACATGAACTTAATCTAAATCCCCAGACAAAACTTAATCCAGTAGATGTCAAAAACTTAATCTAACATAAACCCCGAGCCCACCCGCAGCATATCAGCCGCGACGTTACCCCAAAACACCACAATAAGTTATTCAGCAGCACGACAGCCACGTCATCATGTACGACAGCAACTCCAAACCCGAGTTATGTTCACTCAGACCTAGCTCCCGTTCATCAAAAATGCTTTTCTCTCAGAACGCTCACGCTCTCGCAAAACAGGATGACGCTCCACCGGATGTCACACGAGGTCCGCCGGACCGGACCGAGCCCATCCACGGCCTCGCGAAGATCAAGAAACATCACAGGCACCACAACATCCCAACCGCGCCACGTGGACAAGATCTCTGGCTCGCCGCACCGGATCGCAGCTGGCGCCAGCAACAACGGCAAGAGCGACGCGAAGCGCCGCGCAGCGCCCCAAGCGCGGGAGTGCACGACAACTCGCCGCTGACGCGCCACTTGTGACATCGCGTCACTACCGCAGCTAGCTTCAAGATATGGCACCTCAGGAGTCGCCAACGGAATGTAGCATTTGGCGACAATTCAAATGTGGGAACAGACCGCCGATTGGAGAAGGCGAAACATCGCGAACCGAAAGGTCGCCAAATGCCTCGCTGCAGCTGTAGGAAATTAGCTTCTTAAACAGGAAAATAGGGACATTTCAAACAGTCTGCTGAGAACTCTGAACCTTTCAAAATCATATTGGCCGTGCGTAAATTTGTATTGGATATATTTTCCGCCACTGAACTTGCAGTGACTTTGCGAATCCAGACGCACAAAGCGCCCCCTTGAATCAGTCAGGGACAGTTTGCTCGGCACGAGTTCCGCACGAAACGCATAGCGTAAGTTCCGCGAGTCCAAATTCGCAACCGCACTCGCTCCGCTACAACGCTTAGGCGTAGATCCACACCCGCACAGCCGAGGGCGAATCCACACTCCTGAAGGCCGCAACTTCACGCAGTCGTCACGGGGAGCCCAATCTTGCCACCCCCACTGTAAGGGGGGGGCACAGTGGGTCTCCTGTCTGTCACCCCTCAGCCCGATGTGTCACCAGTGTCCGTTGTCACGTGTGTCACGGTGTGCTATAAAACACCACCTCAGTATTTTATATCATCTTAGTATCCGAGAACACCCGCCCCTGCGAGACTGTTCTGCACACACGCATTCGAGCATATATATCGACATATATATATCTCTCTTCTTGTCAGGTTATCGGCCACCACTTGTGGGTGTTCGTTTGTTGCTTTGGATCCCTGGAGAGCACGCCGATTCTCCTCTGTAACCGCCGCACGCCGCCGGCAACTGACGCACGTCGCCGTCGGCAACCACATCTAGACCTCGGCCACCGTTGAAGATCGCGGCCGCGTTCAAAACTTTATCACCAAACCGTTGACAATTTGGGCTGGAGTTGAGCCCCGTTGTTTTTACGCAAGTTACAAGATTCCCGATTACGTACTTCCAGCCATGGTGTCTAATCGCCGAAGCCCTAGACCTGTGGTGGAGTCCCTTCGCTCCGCGCGTGCCGCCGCGGCTGCATCCGGCTCCCCTGCGGGTTCTGCACTCCCTGGCTCTGCGGCCCCTTCTCCACTGAGGGGTTCCCGCACGCCAGTGCAAAATCCCGATCCGGTGGTGCGCATGTCAGCGCTTATCAGCAAGCCGACTTTTATCTCGCTGGCTGCCACCTCCGCCGAGTTTCATCGAGACGCCTCGGTCTGGGAGTCCACCCCAGTCCGGGCATCCCAGCAGTATGAGTACGCCGAGAAGCTGGACTACGCCTTCACCTACGGTGAGGAGCTCGTCAAGGTTCTCCGCTCCCATGGCTTCAAGCCGCAGAAGGGGTACACGCTCGACGGCCAGGACTCCGAGACCGACTTCGCGGTCCTTCTTGGGAATCTTCGCCACGTCATGTCCCCCATCTCGCACTTCGAGTACGACAAGCTCTTCGACCTGGAACACGAGTACCTCGAGTACCACTGGTCGCTGAACGAGCTGATTTTCATCATCCTCAAGGGCGTCCTCAACGGTACGGCTCTGGCGCTCTACCAGGAGTCCGCTCGAGTCCACCCACGTGATGGACGTTGCGCCTTGCAGCGCTTACGGTACCATGTCGAGGCCTCCACGGACCCCGACACTTTCCGCTTCTGGACGAAGCTGCGGGAAACGGAGATTAGCGAGACCTCCGACCCCGCCCCGCAGCTTACGGTTCTCCGCGTCCTGGGCGACAAGCATCAACGCCTTCATCCCGACTACGACGACGCTGGACGTGTACAGGATGTGCAGCACGTTCTCAGCCGGTCAACGGCGAGCTCTCCGCACGTGTCCCCACTTTATCTGGTGGTGCTACGTGAGCTCGCCGTTGGCCAAAGGTTTACATTCTCTACCCTCGCCCTCCGCATTTCCACAGTCTGGCAGACCGAGGGACACCTCTCCCGCCTGGCCACTCCCCCATCCTCGGGCGCTGGTGGTGGCAAGGCACGGGCGGACGGAACTGGTGGTGCTACATTCAACACCGTACGCACCAAGACCGTCACCAAGCCCGTTGGAGATTGGAAGCCGGCCCAAAGCCCCCGCAACCCTCACTTGATGTGGGAAGGGGTCGGCTATCCGTGCGTCTCGTGCTTCCGTCTGTGGGGCGTGACCGATGGGCACCTCGACACAGAGGGGATTTGCCCCTACGCATGCGCCGCGTCCTTTGCGCCTTCCAGGGGGCCGCCTAATGCTCCGAAGGCGCCTAAGCGCCCCACCGTTGCTGCCTGGGCTAAGCCCGCCGGTGGTGTGCCTCCTGCCGCGGCCCCTGGTCCCCCGGCGAGCCGTGGTTCACCCTCATTGCAGTATGCGGCTGTGGACGACGATGACGGCGATGTCGACGATGGCGCGGCCGCGTTCCCGTTCCGCCCTTTGCTCGATCGTGACGAGCCGGGGCCCATGCCCAACACCTCCGTGGACGACGATGACGCCGACTGGCCGGCTCTCCGCTCCGTCCCGTGGATCCCGAAGTTCCAGGGTGCATCGACATCCGGCTCGGCGGCAAAACAAGATTAAGATTCAACGTCACAGTTCGGAAAGGACCCTTCTCCATGCCCACACGGCTTGTGATTGACCCTCGAGGGAGCCGAACTCTTTAGATTTAGTTAGCGACAGACTCTTTGGACAATTTGGGATGGCACATGCCGGACTGCTCGGGCCAGTTTGGCTCCTAGACCCTGCACTGCTCCTGTCTCTTTGCCTGGTGACACCTCAACCCCACGGGGTGAGGTGGTGTCACGGGGAGCCCAATCTTGCCACCCCCACTGTAAGGGGGGGGCACAGTGGGTCTCCTGTCTGTCACCCCTCAGCCCGATGTGTCACCAGTGTCCGTTGTCACGTGTGTCACGGTGTGCTATAAAACACCCGACTCAGTATTTTATATCATCTTAGTATCCGAGAACACCCGCCCCTGCGAGACTGTTCTGCACACACGCATTCGAGCATATATATCGACATATATATATATCTCTCTTCTTGTCAGGTTATCGGCCACCACTTGTTCGGCCACCGTTGATGACATGTTCCGGTTGGTCCTGAAGCATTTGGTTTATGGTATTTAGCTCAATACGATAGTCTAGGCAGGTCATCGATATTGATAATTTTCAGAAAATGTACATTTTCAAAACTCCGAAAATCTTAGGTACATCCCTTAGGTACATCGCGTTTGATGCACGTGTAAGACCGCTTAATGATGAATATCGACACATATTTGTTACAATGGTATTTAATACCCCGTAGGGCAGTTGTAATTTCAGGGGTTTGCACTTGAACACCCAAGCACGCCTTCACTCGACACGCGGTTGTAGGCACCTAAAACTGATCCCACACTATTAATATACATGCACGAAAATCGATATTCCGCCTTAGGGTTTCGCACGTACGAGTGAACGATATTCATCAGGTGTGGTTAGAGGCTTGCATGGAAATTATTTTAACACATCTCATAATGAAGGCTCTTGTCAATTATTGTCGGATTTCTGCCGTTCGCTTGCGGAACTCCACTTGGAGTTGAAGGCTGCAGCGTGTGCCTTCACCTCGCGTCCTTGGAGAAGCTGCCCTATTGCGCGACAAGCGGCCATGTTGGATACGTACCGCGAGCAAGGTCAATAGCGCGGATTTTTTGGATTCTCCAACTACATATGAATTATATTTTATCAAGGTCTACTACCAGAATCCGGCCGAACGTTCACAGAGAGAAAATGCCGAGCTTGTCGAATATGACCGGAAAAACATTTATTTTGACCTGGTTTTTTTGTTTTCTTCAAAAAGAGTGATTTTGAATGCATCAGAGCGTATATTGTACGGATCGGATCCGAATGTTGGATCATAATATCGATAGAAGAGGGTGTCTATTGGACAATTGTCACTACAAGGGGCACAAAACGTCGGATTTGAGCCTTGATTCGATCTGTACGGCTTAGGTACATCGTTATGTACCTAAGGCCCTTGGGTACATCCCCATGTACCGAAGGGTAGTGGACATATATATATCTCTTCTTGTCAAGTCGAGGTAAGCCCGAGACGCCGTACGTTATGTGAGAGTTTTACATGTTTTCTCGCAAGAAACAGGCAGACGTGCAGGACCCCGCTGTGCCTACGAGGAGCCCGGAGCACGTTTGAATTCATCTCGCAGCAAAACACAGGCGCTTAAAAGTGTACCCTGAATTCATGTGTATGCGCGTGCGTTTGCGGTGTGTGTGCGTGCCGCAGCTCCGCGTTACCTTCGTTCACTAACGCCACTGCTGCCTTTTCCCTCCGTGTCCACACGAAGACGCCGTCTTCGTCGTTTACGACCGCTTTTCTTTGCCAAGTTCCCGTGGGAATTCTCAGGTGAGGCGCAGTATTTCGCATTCCCGTTAATTCCCACCCCGAGAGTGTTGAGAAGACGTACGGTGACGCCGAGACAGCCAGCAACTTTCCCCTTTAACTCGTCTGAATTCGGCACAAACATGGAAATTCAGTATGCTCGGCTAAGCTCGGCTCCTCACGACGACGTCCCAACTCAACACTTTCGACGACCTTCCAGAAGTCAGCGAGACGACCGTTCCCCTTTCCGTGTTTCTTTTTGCTGTTCTTGAGTGCGCATTCACACGCTCTCTGGCCATATGACTGCCGAGTGGATTCACCACGCTCGACCTCTGCCTGAACAACATGAATCCTCGAATACCGTCCAATTGGTTACTTCTGCTGACGTGGCCTGAGCCGACCCCTGTGACGTCAGTGCCGGCTGCTGTCTCTCGTTTTGGGCATCCCCACTTGGGCTGGTTGGCCCAACTCGGGTGCTGAATTCAACCGTTTCAGTCAGCCCGAGTAAGCTGTGAATCTGGCCTCCGCTGCCCGCTGACCCTTGGCCTTCCAAGAAGTCAAGCCCACCGGTCCACTCGGTCTCTGCTGTGAAGTCAAGCTCTTCCAGTCAGCCCAGGAGAGCTAGAAGTTTTCAAGCTTTAACCACTCCGTGCTGCTTTTCTTTGAGGATTCCCCACTGACCAGGCACCTTTTCGTCAGGTTGCCAGTCAGGGTTTTTGGGGATGCACAGCCAACCTTGCAAACTTTCAAAACTCTCGGAGTAGGGCTCATTTAAAACAGTCTGCTGAGAACCCTGAACCTTCCACCTTCAGTTACATATCTAAAAAATTTTCCCCCGTCAACAACCCGCGCAACCCAACACCGCCGCCCCGCATACCCGAGATCCATGCAGCCTAGTCACCACGCCACCCGCCACGACACAGCGCTGTTCATAATCGCGACAAACACTTTATTAACACTTCCTCCCCTACCTTGTCGCCCCCTCCACCCCCCACACTCCGCTCCTCTCCGCCCTTCCTCCGCCTCGCTTCCGCCCTCTTTTTCCACCACAGATGCAACCTCGCTCCACTTCCACCTCCTCTGCTGCTTCTCCGCCGGCACGACCTTTTTAGCGCTCTGCGTAGTTTTGCCATGCCGCGGTTTCCTAGGTTGATCCGACCTAGATGAGCCCTTCGGGGCGC
>LGRX02018200.1:0-11775 GCA_001247695.2 Cymbomonas tetramitiformis
ATCTGTGCGATGTGTTCTGTGGGATTGTCCATCTGCTGAAACTGCAATGTCAGACTGGAAAGGACTTCTTCTGAGATACTCTCAATCCGACCACTTGCTTCAGTGGCATCTTCAGGCTGATCTACCCTCGGGGTGCTCTCAACACCGGTACCTGCGCAGTACCCTGAGAGTTTCCCTGAGGAGCTGGAGCTGATGGAACTGGATCTGGAGTTGCAACTGCTGCATTGATGCTGTGCTGACTCTTCAGTTCCTTGACCAAGGTGTTGATCGTATTGATGAGTTTGCCAGACCCATCCTTAGCACCCTGATTCTTCTGTGGCTGTCTCTGATTCTGAAAAGGATTCTGAGCTGGTGGCTTACCCTTGATCTCCTTTCCATCATTGGTCTTGGTGGCAAAACAATCCTTCTCGATGTGACCAACACGACCACAACGATTGCAGGTCTTATCATTCTGTGATTTTCCTTTTCCTTTTCCTTTGCCCTTGCCTTTACCACCTTTTCCTTTGTTCCGATTCTGATTGGAGTTCTGGCTGCCACTCTGATTCCAATTCCGATTTCTGTTGGATCTGTCATATGGCTTCTGGCCACGTCCTCTGTCCTTATCCTTCTTGGCTGGACCTCCAGATAACTGCTCCTTCTGACCCCGATAGTGAAGGTTTCTGATTGCTTTGAGTGAATGACGTAGTTCAAATCAAGCAATATCTGTGTGGTTTCTTGCCACGACAGATTGTTCCTCTGCTCTTCTGTCAGGTATCTGAGCTGGAACTGTCTGCGGAGATCAGAATCCATACTGGTGACGAATCTGTCCTTTATTAGCACATCATTTAAATCAACTGCTGCTAAAGAAGCCAGTGATGTAAATGTGCGCAAATAATCTGCAAAGGTTTGGGTTCCTTGAGTCAGTGCCATTAGGTGTTTCTTGGCTACTGATCTCTTATGAGGATTACCAAATTGTCTGAGGAACGTCTGTCTGACCATCTCATAAGTGGCATATGGTTGTTGTGCCAAGACCTGGAAATAGTGTCTGTCGTTATTCTGTATGAGAGTAAGAAACACTGTGATCAAATCCTTATCATTGACACCTGGATAAGTGAACTGGAAATATCTGTCCACTGTATCCAACCAGACCTCTGCGTCCTGTCCTGATTTGAATTCCCTAGGTGGTGTCATTTTCACCTTGGGGACCAAACTGGGTGGAGCTGGTGGAGCTGGTGCTGGTACTGAATCTGCATCTGGGTCTACAAATAAAGACCATCGGAGGACTGTCTTCTGTATACTCTGCTTCTGGTGCCTGAGGCTCATTGGCAGGATCCTTGTACCGGCTCATATCTGGTTTCATGCGACTGACATTGTCATAATAGCCTATGTGGTCATATCTGGTTAATGTATCGGCATAACCAGCAATCCACTTTGGAACCTTAAACCGACTGTATGCATCGTATGAACCAAGTATGTCGAAAAACCAAGTCGAATGATCTGAGTTGATATCAGGAATCTCATGCTCTTCCTCTTCGATAGTAACCATCTAAAAACAAAACACAGCACAAAAAATACCTTCAGCTAATTGTCTAACTGAGTGTGTGTGATTTATATGTTATATATGGTATATCGGTATGTTTACATACATGTATTATTTCGTACATAATAATGAGGTAAGTATATATATATATATCCACCTTCTTCCCCCCTCAAGGAAGTGTGTGATATAGTGGCAGTTGTCAATTGCCAATACCTCAAAATAGCATGCATTCCTTATAGGAATCATCTGTCACAGTTCTTGGGTTGTTGCCCGATACATAATCATGTTTGTGTCAAAAACAGCATGATATGTTAATGCTAAATACGAAGTTTATCGAAATTATAGTGGTATTTAGGGCATATATAGTTACAGTGGCCCTTATACCCCATAATGTGATTAGGGTGTTACATGGTATCAGTAACCCTAATATAGGTAAAAAATAAGCAGTATAATGATTTTGCAAAGATTTTTAAGCAAACCTGCATTTAATACCTACATGAATGTAAGGTGGTTTTCAGGAGGTACGTTACACCCCTGTTACACACATTTAATTTTTAGGGTGTTACAGGGCTTTACACATGCTGCATAAATCAGGGATTGTTATTTGATAGGTAAATATTCATTTTAGCAAAAAAAATCAATCCGAAATTTTCAAAATGTGTTTTACGTACAGCATTTTGAGCGATTTATTGTTACAGCAATATGTATACCCCTACATATTCCACACCCAATATTTAGGGCGTTACACGAGATATGACATGTGTCATTATGATTTCCTGATACCTCAATAGGTATAAAATCATAATTTTAAATAAAATGGGCACACATTTTTCATTTTGAAATCATGCGTGGAGCATTTTTACCCATTTTATAGCTTTTTCAGCTATCTAAAATATTGCCTCGGTGACATATCTCAGTGTATATGTGGAATGTAAAGTACAGAATCACTGGAAGGAACTTCACGTTTGCACATGACAAATTTTATAGCAAATAAGTGAGTTGTGCTGTATATCAACATTTATGGTTGACAGCATTCTGGGTTTTACTGATTCAAACCCATGCACAGCAAATGTACTTTTCTGATTATGTATAGATTTATCAACTTAAGTGGGAACATCCATTCAGGAACATCCACTTCAGTGATATTTGTCAACCTATGATTTGTTCTGAGCATAGGTTTGTGCTTTTAAGATTTATCAAAGTGATATATCTTATTTAGAACAAATCTGGACTTTGCTGGATATAATCACAGCAACTTGACACAGCACATTTATATGTGGGTGTTGTCCTTAACACTATTGTCAGATATCATGTAAATACTGATCTGTGTGTTGCATGCAATTGATCTGATCAAGTCTGATTCAACTGTCAATATGCAACGTAGTTGTTGTAGTTGCTCCAGCGATGATATGTGGGATGAGACGAGTGGACTGCACCCAACAGTTACCAGCTGTTTTATGGGTGCAGTATTTTGCCTTCGGGTCTGGAGATAACTCCATCCAGCCCTACAGCATGTTGTCTTATCCTGTTCCCTTATGTATCGCCATCATTGACACTTTCCACGCACATGTGTTTGGAAAGTGGTATCCATATTACCATATACAATATAGTTGATCTATTCACTCTGAGTCAGTGAATCTCAACATGTATAATGAATGCTAGTGTATGTGCAGTGTGTAGTACTGCTGATTAGTACTTATGCCAGTGTGTGTGTGTGTTTACTTGTACACACTTTGCAGGATATGTTCTGGGTATCACAATATCCTAGACAATTTATCATGCAAGACAGTCAGCATACCATGTACTGATTACATCTAACATGATATATCAAGTTTAGGGATCATTGTAATTTCATGCTAATCTCATTACAAAATGAGTTGCTGGATAGATTTTACATGAAGCTCAGGTGAGCATTCCATCCAGTAATCCACCATAGAATGTACATGTGATCTGGAGAGCATCTCGGCTCCACCAGGACATGACAAACTAATTATGGTGTTAAGACTACTTTCAGGCACCCTTTGCTACATGGATTCGAATATAGACTAGCATTCACTGCAATATGCTTATGCTCTATGTACTACAGCTGGTATCGTGATCAAGCTGTACAGTATAATAAAGCATGTACAATTCACAATCAATGCAATCATTCAGCATAAGATATGTGCATGGTATAAAAGTGTATGCACTGCATGTTGATGATTGCTGTGAGTGAAATAAGTGCATGTGTGTGTGTGTGTGCTGATCCGCACACACATGTTGTGAACAGATCATTGTGCTGCTAATAAGCATAATGCTGATGATTAAAGTATTTGTGCAGTCATCAGAACACTTTGGAATTTGCTGCAGTATGATAATAATACTTTCACAGCAACGTAGTGGTAATGTATCCAAAGCAGTATGTATCCACAGCATAACGATCATGTGTCCACAGCATTCCTGCATGTATACAATGATTCTGCATATGATTTCGACGCGCGTATACATATGTGCTTCTCACTGCATGTAAACACATCAAAAATTGTACGCGCTAAAATCGAGCGTTCTTCGCATGTGACGAAATCATGAAGAACGTATATCGTGCTGACAGGCCATAAATCATTGTACGCGCTGGTATTGTAAACAGTGCGAAGAAATTATTTGCAAAAATCGTTGATGTACGTCGCATACGAATGCGAGCGCGCTGCTGATGAAAAGCATGTATTGTCGTCGCCATTCATCAGCGCATGATACGAGCGCTGACATGTATACGAATCAAAATTCTGTCGATGACCACTATGTAATATATCATTCTGGACAATTTTCGAACGTGATTCATACAAGCGCGCGCATGCTGCGATTCACTTCTGTAAAAATATGCGACCATCGCGCATGCTGCCATCTGCAAATTAGTGACCATCGCGCATCAACATGTATGAAGCCATACAAAAAGCAATTTAGTGCAATTATGAAAATCGTGATATTGCGTTGATGATTTTCCGCGCGAAAACGATTTCGCCGCTGATTTATCGCATCTGCGAACATGCATACATTTGCGAACCATTTATGCGAATACGTTTCATTGCTGCGCCGATGTATGCCATGTGCACACCTTATCGCGTATATGTGCGATCAGCTGTTTCTGCGTGTGCGCTGCGAAAAATCTCCTCGCACAATCTCTGCGCTGTCGATATGCGAGCGTATATTATTCGAGCTGCAGATATTCAATATTACTGCGAGCGCTGTCGCTTATGCGCCCACCTGCAAACCTGCGAACAATATGAAATATGCTACGTCTATCGCAGCACCCACTTGAGTTCTCGAGTATCGTGCCTTGACGAGTTTCTTTTAGAATACCATCTGATACGGCGAGATAAACAGGCGCCGTGAATATATTATCAGTATACAAATAAACACTGCAAAGTTGGACAGCAATGCAAGTGTACGGATGAGCGGGTTTGTGAGTGCAGTCTCTGTAAGAAGATCTGCCGAAGCACAACGCTTCCTCACTTTTGTACCATACGTCTCCCATCATCTTAGATGGTACCGCCATTGGGTTGTGAACCCGAGACGTAGGTTGAACGACCAGCATGGTAATAACGACTAGTTCGTTCATGCTGCGCATGCGAGTTCCGCGCATGCTGAAAGCCAAGATGGTTCTTGTTTGTATTCAAGATGTATCTTTGCTTTGCCATCTTCGAGTTCGACATACGAACTCTCGATGACAGGGATGCCTGATGATATGACATTATCATCTGGCGACATGTACAGTCATCGTCGACCGTACTGACGACTGTCATATTAATATATGACGCGACTCGACATGTACAGTCATGATCGACCATACTGTCGTCTGTCATAATAATATATGACACGACCGACTGTCATAATAATATATGACATGACATGGTATGACATGTCTGACAGGTATGACACGTATGACATGTATGACACATATGCCATCGGTCATGACCCTGACAACAGTACTCACTGTACTGTCATCCTAGCTACTAGCGGAGTCACGGTTCCGATCAGAGACAGGTCAGGCTAGGGGCTATCAGAGCCCATAATAATAACCCTGAACCTAAAGTCCAGCACACCACCCGGAGCTGTGACTGTAGCTAATAGGGCTAGGCAAGCGGAGCAAACTAAACAGATAACAAACAGCTACTTCACTGGAAACAGATATACTTTTAGCTGGGTGCCCGGGGACTTGTCCCGGCACAACCCACCACTGCGGCTAAGGCTAATCACACCTCCAGGATTTGAAACAAGCAGACTCTAGCCACTGTAAAGCTGGTCGGCAGAGCCGAGTTCAGCTGACGGATTCCAATCAAGAAAAGCATCCGAAGTCAATTGAGAAGAGAGTTCATAAATGTTGACACCACCAGACCCAAGCGGGTCAGGCGGATCCCAGAGTGGAGTGGCAAAACCATCAGACTGGTAAGTAGCCGAGGTCGATTGAGAAAAGAACCGCGGCACATCCTGCAGCGGCAATGACGAAACAGCAGGCACCGTAGGCGGGTGAAGAGAATCCAGTAGTGCTTCATGGGACCGTAGTGAATCGTAGCCGTAAGTGGCTCCGGGCTCACCCAGGCCCCTGACACCACCGCCGACCACGAGGGTAGGCATCGCCGTAGCACTGAACAGAAACGTAGCCACCATGAAAAGAGTGAGTGCAAATTCACCGATGCCAAATGGCCTGGAGCCTCTGGGGACTCCGAACCGCCGAAATGCTGCAGTCGTCGGCGGTGCACCCCCCTCAATTTTAGTCAGAGGCAGACACCAGGAGGGTAGTTGGAGCCCTCCCCATCATCATCGGAGTCACAGACATCAACAGGCTCAGGGTCAATGTCAAACCAGTCAGGGTGGACAGTGTTGAATGTTTTGAAAGAACTGTCAGCAGGAGCCATTGGGCCGAGAGCCAGAGAGGCAGACGGCGGCACAAAGGTGGCACGGTTGACCTCATGCAAGTCAACCGGCTCATCACGCACAGGTGCAGAGGCCCGCGGCAGCAGCCGCTCGTCAGTGGCCGGCTCAGCGACGCCACCAGCAAGCGGACCGCTGACCGCAGCAAACGCAACACGGCCAATAGAAAGATGCTCATCAGGTGCAGACTCACCAGAGGCAGCAGCATCCTTGAACTGCTGCAGAGCCGTAGGCTCTGGAGCAAAGGCATGCGCAGACAGCTCACAGATTTCAGGTTGCCCCACGAGAGCACACAAGTGCTCCATGGACCCTTCATCTCCAGCGTCATAGTACCGCTGGAAACGAAGGGCAAGCACGTCGGAGTCATAAGACTCGACGGCTTGGCAGTAGGATGCCGAGATGGACAATGGGTGAGTGTCCTTGTGAGGACACTCACTGAGCCAATGCTTTGACCCAACGGCGCGGCACTTTTCGTGCCTGCACGTTGGGACAAAGGTGCCAGGCCGCTTGTCAAAAGCCACCTCTGGAGAGGCGGAATGAGCAAGCGGCTGCACTCCAGGTCGGTGGAAATTGCGCGGAGTGTGCTTCCCAGGAGGCGGCTTGGGTGGCTACTACCCGAAGGTCCGGTCCTCCCACAAGGACCGAAGTGAATTTGGGATATATGCCGCGTTTTTTCGATATAGTTGGTATATGAGTGCTTTGGGGTCATATTTAGGTGTCCAATAATTATCTAAAAACGTGCGTTGGGTGTAATACTCGGTGTAGCGATGTGGTTTACGTTATTGAAAAGTGGGGGTGAAACCGCTCGAAATTAAATAAAAAGGCCGGTCCTCCCACAAGGACCGTTAGTTCCCAACCCACCTACACTCACTAAGTGGCCTTCCTAGTGCCCACTGCACTTAAAAAATTCAACATGACCTATTCGTGCCCTCTACAATGTACAACATCTTCGGAATCCACAATACTGCGGTATATATCCCTCACAATGTCATGCACCCACGAAAAAATTAGATTTCATCAAAATCGGCCATCCAAAAATCTGCTCTCGCCGAATTCCAAAGCAATGTTCCGAGTAGACTACTGCACATATTGACATGCTTAAGCATTCTAAAAATCGATAAACATGTTTACATGAAGTATGCGACGTGGCACATCATACATCTATCATATCCGAACACTATTTGGCATTCATAGTATCCGTAGTAACGAAAAAAAAAACATTTGAAAATCTTGGATCAAAAATGTTTTTTACAGGTGTAAGGTCGATTTGAGTGCGTATATAGACCCAATACGAGGTCGCCAACATGTATAATCTTGCAAGTATGATTGGGTATGATGTAAGGATAAAATTTAGTACTTGGGCGGCTTGTTTGACCTGGAATTCTATTGGATTAAAATATTTGAATGGCATGGCATGTTTTTGAACGTCCTCCAAAAGTTGCAACTCAAAAATGATAGGGTACATGCTACAAATGCATTGGATATAGTCATGCTATGACGATATACGGTTGATGGCGCATATGGACACTCAGTTTAGGTCCTAAGTGTACTAAAAACCGAAGAGTAAGCACTAAGACCGTCAAGAGGACGGCTAAAAAAGTTCCCGCAACACCGGTCCTTGTGGGAGGACCCAACGCCCTTTCGGTCCTCCCACAAGGACTGTCGGGCAGTAGCCACGGGGCCACCCCTCTTAAGGGAATCCACATCCCGCTGCAACTTGACCAACTGAGCACTGAGCCGATCAATGGCCGAAGCCAGGCCAGTGTCAGTGGTGCAAGATGCTACAGACATGGGGCGCCCTGCAGTGCGCTTGCCCGAGAGCTGCCCGCAGCGGTACTGCTCGCGCACGCGTGCCTGCAGGGTGAGCAGACTTACAGCCGCACGTTGGTCAGCTCGAGCAAACGAGTCAACCAGCGTGGCGTAAGCCGGCCCAGACAGAGCAGAGAGGAATTGTCTCTTAACAGCGTCTTCGGGCAGCGTCGTCAGACGCTGTGCATCCCGAAGACAGCTGTTGAAGAGGCGAATCCCCGCATCAGGGTCACACTCGTCAGAGATCCTCACCTCAAGCAGCTCAGTCAAAGCATCGAACGGAGTCGACGCGTCAGCAAGCATACGCACCACCTCCAGGGTGTCGCGTTTGCCATCAGCAGGAACATCCGCGCCAGAAGCCTCTACCCAATTACGGGCAGGAGACCCTGGCGCAGTCAGCAGCAGCAGCACAGAGTACAAGAGTTCATTTGCAGCAGGCAGAACAGGGGTGTCAGCAGCAGTCAGGTCAAACAGGGGTGCAAATGCTGGCGACTGCAACGTGAAGAGCTGCTGCAGCTCGGATACCAATTGAGAAAAAATGTCCGAAGCTGATGTTTCGTCCCCACGGAACTTTGCAGCTTTGTCGCCCAGTACTTTTGTTGCTGCGGTTTTGGAACTCTGCACATCGAACGAGTCTCTGCGCAACCGATGCACTAGAGTGGCAGCCGCAGCTGACGCCTCCGACGCAGCCGAATCCAAATGCGGAGTTGTGGGCGTGGCTGCATTCAACGCCCCAACATCATCGAAAATTGTCGCTAGTTTTCGCGCTCTAGCCCGAGTACGTGGTCTCTGAGGCGTTTCCATTACAAAAATGACGGTGAGATGGGGAGCGTGGGCTAGTGTGGCGGCAGTAGTTAAATCAGTAGACTCAGCGGCCAATTCCTGCAGAAGCCTCAGCGATAAAAACAACATCAAACAGGTCATGAGCCGATTGGCTAAAAGTGGTTGCGACCCACAATACGCGGAATGCCCTCTCCACCGGCCAGGCGAAACGTAAAAAGAAGCCATAGCGAGCGACGATACTGCTGCCGAAAAATGTTCCAAACTGATCTCCACCTCAAGGAGAGGCCATACTGCGAAAAGGTCAACTACTGCCTAAGGGGGCGCCCACCCCATCTCTGTGTCAAAACTTAGCCAATCATGGCAACAGCTAGGCGCCGTGCCATCAGAATTACCGGGAAAGTGGTGACGCGCATAACCTGCGAGAACAGGTGTTCCGCTCGGTGAAAACGAACTGGCTAAGCTCCATAAACAGTCCGGCCGAGTGCTTTTATCATGCATCTCGGAAACCCGGATAATACGAAATAATGACTGACAGTACAGTACTACTGTACTGTCATCCTAGCTACTAGCGGAGTCACGGTTCCGATCAGAGACAGGTCAGGCTAGGGGCTATCAGAGCCCATAATAATAACCCTGAACCTAAAGTCCAGCAATGTCCTTGCAGAGGCTCTGCGGTCTGCAAGGCGGACTGGCGCCGCATCCCCGCAGTCCTCACCGTCATCAAACGCCAATTCACCTGGCACATCGCGTCCAAGGAGAATCGTGACCACCGCCTCCTTGCGTTCGCGGCCATCGTCATTACGGCCATCGCCGACTGCTTCCATGTTCTTCAACGACCCGTCAGTACTTTCCTCCACTCCGGTGGAGGAGGGGAGGGAAAATGAGTACCTGGAGCAGCTGTCGTACGCTTTCACCTATTCCACCGACATCGTCACCATTTTGTGCACTGGAGGGTACAACCCTAAACGTGGTTTTACGCTCGACAACGAAACTGCCGACACCGATTTTTCTGCCCTCCTTTCCGCGCTCCGTCATGTTCTCTTCCCCGTCTCCTTCACGGATTTCTCCAAGATCCTCGACCTCGAGCACGATTATGACTTCTACCACGTCGTCCTAAACGAGATCGTGTTCACCGTCTTACCAGTTGTTCTTCGTGGTACTGCCTTGGCTTTATACACCGAGGCAGCACGTGATCACCCTGGGGATGGCCGCTACATTCTTCAGCGTCTGAGGTACGAGGTGGAGGGGGTGCCGGATTCCGACACGGACCGTTTTTGGGTCAAAATGCGTTCCACCATCATCGACGAGAACAACGACCCCGCCCCCCAACTTACCACTATCCGTGACTTGGGCGACAAGCACGCCCGCATCAACGTCGGGTACAGCGAGGAGAAGCGGGTGAAGGACCTGTACCACATCCTCGCCAACTCCGCCAAGCATTCACCCTTCGTGACCCCGTTGTACGTCCCCATCATCCGTGAACTCCGTGGTGGTGCGCGGTTCTCTTTTTCCACGTTGTGCCTGCGTGTGCGCACGGTGTGGAGGGAGGAGCTGCCTTTCGCCACCCCCGCCGCCGACACCGTCCCCCCCTCTCCCCCTGGTGGTGGTGGTGGTGACGGTGCCTACCGTCCGAAGAAACCCTCATTCAACTCCGCCTCCGCCCATCGCGAGCCGACCCACGCCATCAAGCCCGTGGGTGAGTGGCGGCCCGAGCCGCCTGGCGCCCTCATCATGCGCTGGAAGGGTGTCGGGTACCCGTGCATCCTTTGCTTTCGGTTGTGGGGGCTCACCGACGCTCACCACGACACTAAGGGCATTTGCCCCTTCACATGCAAGGAAGCCTACAATGCCTCACGTGTCCCCGACTCCGCTCTTCCAGCGGGCAATCGACCGCTGCCGCGTGAATTTGCTGCCGCCCTCGCCTCGTTCCAGGGGGCTGGTGGTGCCGCCGCCCAGTCTGTGGTGCTCGCGGAGCAGCAGCCTGACCCGCCGCCGGATGCGGCGGTGATGACCTTCATGGCCCCTCCGGCCGACCCGCCTCCATCTCTCGATCACGCGCCCGCCGCGGACTCCGACGTGCACTCCGTGCCGGCCGAGGGTCCCAACACGGCAGGCATGCCGCAGCACTGTGGGAGTCTGGACTTCGCCTTCGAGCCCGAGCCGATTGCGATGCTGGGTTTCGCCGATGGAGAGGAGGATTGGCCAGCTTTCCGTGAGACCCCATGGGTTCCACCAATCATCGGAAGCTCCAAGAGCAATCAAAAGAACTTGCAATGAACCATGCGACCTAGCCGTAGACCAATTCACTTGCTGCACAGTGCCCATGCTTGTTTACTACTAGTTGGGCCTCTGGCTCCAGACACTAAGTGACATTGAGTTTAGGTTTTGGGGTTTGCTTGCTTCGGGATGTCCACTCACACCTTCGGGGTGAGGTGGTGTCACTGGGAAGCCGATTTCCCCCCCACTGTATGGGGGCCTGCTTCTCCCTGTTTCACCCCTCGCCGTGTGTGTGACATGTGACACCCAGTTAGCCGTGACACCGATCCGTGACCTGACAGTTAGCCTGCTAATTAGCCTAACTTATCAGTTTTATGTTATCACCGTTCCGAGCACCCGGCCCTGCGTGTTTTCTGTGCTTCACTGCCTATATCTTTACCCGTTATAAATATATAGCCAGATCATGCTTCCTATAACTCACCCCCTCTTCCCCAACCATAGCTAACCCGACCTCATAGTGTCAAAGGCATTCTCGCCTA
>LGRX02018202.1:0-10572 GCA_001247695.2 Cymbomonas tetramitiformis
CACTGCAGAAAGAGCAGCTCGCGAACTTGACAACATGGGTCTCCGAATTTTCACAGGACCTTCGTGGAGGCAGCTAGCGTGAGAAACATTTCGGTCCTTGTGGTAGGACTGGCCTTTTTATTTAATTTGAATTAATTTTACCCCCACCTCTTCAGCCCTCACAAGTGCATACCATATCGAGTATATCACCCGGCACATGTTTTTAATAAATATTTGAGCACCCAAGGATGATCTTTAAGCACCCAAACATCAACTACATCGAAAAATCGTGGCGGCTAGCCCCCTTTTACTTCGGTCCTTGTGGTAGGACTGGAGCGTCGGGCAGTAGCCAATTGGCTGGAGGAAGCCAACTACCATGCACATCCTATCTTCCCAAGGCTACATTTACGCTGGGTAAGTATAAGGATACAGAAGATTTCTACATCATTGACATGAAACCATTCATTGTCATTCTGGGTCAAGATTGGTTGGAGAGGAGAAATCCACACATTGACTTCCAGACCAAAAATCTGACGATCACTAGGAAGCATTCATCAGGCTCCAGTATTCGCACAGTATTATCCAGAGTTGAACAGACTCCAGGCTCAGATGACCTTCCTGAAATGGAATTGGTCAGCGCCACCACCATGAGAAATGTCTATTACCCACCACTAAGTTGGGTGCACCCAACCTAAGAACCCTTTTTCAAACGGCAATAACTCCTCGAATATCGGACTTATAGTGCCAAAGCAAGGCTAGGTCATGGCCTACTATGTTCCCTTTGAACAATGGATATGCATTATACCTCTGTGATCGCAATCTGCGGGGTATAATGGGACCGTATCAATAGGGTATGTGATGAAATATTCCGGATTTCTCTTAGGTTGGGTGCACAATACCTAAGAACGAGGGTAATATAAGGGACTCCCCGTGACACTCGAAGGTCCTTTGAAAATTCGGAGACCTATGTCGTCAAGTTCTCGAGTTGCTCTTTCTGCAGTGTCTTGTCAAAAGTTTCATCCGAGTTCATCTTGACCCTCAAAACCTCGGTTGAAGTAGCATGGGTAGGTAAAACCCCAAAATCACTTGGAAATTTTACAATTTTTCCTACCCCCTCGCATACTCCCCAAAATTGCTCACGGATAAGTTTGATTCGCTCAATAGTGTAGATGCGTGTGTAAAAGAGGACATCTTCCCCGTCATTTTGAGCTAATAAAAACCAGAATCCGGTACCGACAACTCCCAATAATCCCACCAAAGGGTAAGTTGGGTGCACCCAACCTAAATGGCTCTTAAGTTGGGCCCACCCAACCAGTGGGTAATAGACAGAAAGCACCTGCGTCGTATTCGATCCAGTGGTTCGGCTGAAGAGGCCGTGGCTTATCTCTTCTTTCTCTCAGAGGTCAATGGTGAACTGGTCTTCACAGCATCAGACTCAGACACCACTATGGAAGACCCAGAGGTCACAGCAGCACGTGATCAAATGAGGGAAGACTTTTCAGACATATTCCAGAAGGATCTTCCAGCTGGTCATAGGCCAGAACGGTTTGAAGGTGGTTATCATAGAATCAACATTGAACCTGGGGACAAGCCGCCATCGCAGCCAGTACGTACCATACCAGTGCCCATGATGGAAGAGCTCAAACGATAGATCATCAAATATGTCGACTTGGGTATCCTTCGTCCGTCATCATCTCCATATGGATGTTCTATCATTTTCGCTCCTAAGCCAGGTGGGAAGTGGAGGATGTGCTGTGATTATCGAGCCCTTAATAACATCACAATTAAGGACACGTATCCATTGCCACCTCACGACACCCTTCTTGAACAGCTAAAAGGTGCACGATGGTTTAGCAGATTTGACTTCAATCAGTTCTTCCATCAGATCCCTATACATCCAGATGACATTCACAAAACAACTATTCGCACCAGATACGGTTCCTATGAGTGGACAGTTATGCCTTTCGGATTGACCAATGCTCCTGCAACAGCTCTACGTGTAGGAAATCGGGCATTCTTCGACTTCATCGATCGGTTCCTTGTCATTTTCATGGACGATACCATCGTATACAGTCCGGATTTTGACAGCCACGTGAGTCATGTCCGACAGTTTCTCCAGCGTTGCCGAGAACACCAATTCTTCATCAGGCCTTCCAAGGTGGAGTTGTTCGTCAGATCTATAGACTTTATCGGACATCACATCTCTGAAGCAGGCTTGTCCATCATCGAAGACAGAATCCGAGCAGTCATGGCAATTCAGCCTCCAGTGTCTTATGGTCCTACCGTTGGAAAGCAGCCTCTACGCCGTATGGCTAAAGATGGCAAGTCATCCCTTCGGTCATTCTTGGGCATGGTCGGTCAATTCAGGAGATTCATACCAAAGTTCTCCAAGATTGCCGAGCCGCTCAATCGTCT
Source organism: Cymbomonas tetramitiformis (assembly GCA_001247695.2). NCBI lineage: Eukaryota > Viridiplantae > Chlorophyta > Pyramimonadophyceae > Pyramimonadales > Pyramimonadaceae > Cymbomonas > Cymbomonas tetramitiformis. Next base: position 2,395 of record LGRX02018202.1, read on the forward strand.
CCTTAAAGATAATGCAGAGTTTGTCTGGGAATCTGAGCAGCAGCAGGCATTTGATAACCTCAAAAGTGCCATCTGTAACGCTCCAGTACTACAGCTTCCAGATCAGAAACTGCCATCTATTATGGAGGTCGATGGATCAGGCACACACGTTGGTCAAGGGATACTCCAGGATCAAGGAAAAGGTATGAAGCCATGTGGCTATCACAACGTCACTCTATCCGATACACAAAGACGTTGGCCTATTGCCCTATTCCTGAGATCGAGCTATTTGCCATTGTGGAGGGCTTCCGATTCTTTCGCCATATCTTGTTGGGAGCTCCTGAGACTATTGTACGCTCAGATCATCAGCCACTGGTTTATTTCCAGTCCAAATCCACACTGAGCCCCAAACAGGCAAGGTGGTTGGATGAGCTCTCCGAGTACAACTTCCGTACAGAGCACATTGCTGGCGATAAGAATAAGGTTGCAGACGCACTCACTCGTATCTCTGCACTTTTTGAACTCACTGATTGTCTTCAACACATAGACATCAGCGAGGTCATGCCATCTGCAGATCCTACATTCATTGCTCTTATATCTTCTTCATCAGCTCATCAGCTACACGACATCATTATATCCGAATATGATCGTGATACATTTGCACAGACTATTTTGGCTAAGCTGACATCATCGACTTCATCACAGTCAGTCAGCAGCTACAGCTTCGAGCTCATTCAGGGGTTGATCTATCGTAAGACCATATATGGCAGACAGCTGTACATTCCACCTACAGCTAAAGTCCCCACAGATGACGGTGAGATCACACAGCTTCGCCACATTCTCCTTCATGAGTGCCACTCAGCCACTATTTCTAGTCATGTAGGCAAAAATCGCATGCTTCATCTTCTGCGTAGCCGATATTATTGGCCAGGAATGACAACGGTAGCCATCCAGTACATTCGGGAGTGCCCCGTTTGTCAGCGCCAGAAAACGAGGCGACACAAGCCTTATGGTCAAGCACACATACGATATAGTGTGCCTAAGACAAAATGGCTAGATGTATCTCTTGACTGGATTACTGACCTGCCTATCACCACTAATGGGCACGACAGTATATTTGTGGTAATGTGCCAATTCTCTCATCGCTGTCATCTCATTCCCTTCAGCATGACCTGGACAGCTCAGCATACTGCTTCTATATATATGCAGCATATCTTCAAGCTCCATGGTCTTCCGAGGAACATCATCTCAGATCGAGACCCCAGATTCACCTCTACATTCTGGCAGACACTGTGGAAATCTACTGGTACGAGATTGTCCATGACGTCTTCACACCATCCACAGTCGAATGCAGCCAATGAGAGGAGCCATGCCTTCATCGAGGATATCCTCAGGTACTTTTCAAATTGTTGATTCATGATTCGATTTCACCATCCTCTGGTTTATAAACTGATTAGGTGGTATTTTTTCATCCACAGGTGTTGTTGCAATGATACTTCAGCCAATTCGTGGGAGGACAAGTTGCCTCTGGTGGAGTTTGCAATTAACAACACAGTTTCTGCATCAACTGGTTATTCACCATTCTATCTCGACTCGATGGCGCAACCACTTTCGCCTCATGATCTGGTAATCACTATTCCGCCAGAAGCTCCTGTTCCAATACAAAGAGCTATTCGAGATCATTTTGACCAGTACTCGGCTGTACATGCCAACGCGGTAGACAACATTTCCCGAGCAGCAGAAATTAGCCAAGCCAGATTCAATAAGACTCACATGCCTCGGCAATATGCAGTTGGGCAGAAAGTTCTTTTACGGACCGAGTTTATTCAATGGACTGGTTTGACAGAGGCAGGCAGACACTTTAAGCAGCCATATATTGGGCCGTTCACCATATCCAAAGTGCTTAGCCATGGGCGTGCATACGAGTTAGATTTCGGAGACCTCGATATCCGTATTCATCCGGTACAGCCTGTATTAGAGCTGTATAACGACTCGATTCAAGCACCTTTGCCTCTGCCACAGATGATCACCGAAGAAGGGCAACCACTGTTTGAGATATCACATATACTCTCAGATAAGATCACTAGAGGTGTCAAGTACTATTTAGTGCGATATGCAGGCTACGGCCCTGAGCATGACACCTGGGTCAAAGCCACAGAGCTGACCAATGCAGCAGACATGATAGCTGCCTATGAAGGCTAAACATTATATTAAGCCTGATGCCCTTACTTCTTGTAATATATACTAATACATGTCGATCATCTATATACCTTGCTCTTAATGTTTTATCATTATGTTGCATAGAAGCGGGAAATTGATCCTTCCTCGCTAAAGGTGTAGTGAGCCTTGTACAAAATCATACCCTTGCACAGATACGCACACATGCGAGATATCATATCTGTGGATAAATAAAAACTGCTTAATGCTACCTTTGCCAAGACCGTGGTTAGTCATCGGATTCTGTGGCCAGTCATCCGAAGCTACCGGAGACATCGACTGAGGTAGAAGGAGTTGTGATCCTAAGTTATGCTTGACAAACATAACTAAAATAAATTTCACATTATGGCTACTGCCCCGCAGTCCTTGTGGTAGGACCAAATCGACGATTTGGTCCTACCACGAGGACCATTGTTCCGATAATTTAATTGGCCATCTCCCGTGATTTGTGGTGTCTAACCAATGAAAGGTGGTATATATAGGTCCTATATTAATTTATTTGAACGCTGGTTTGGCCTATATCCATCCCATATATCCATGACGAACGCATTTCAAACCTCTACACTCAAATTTTTCAAAACGGATTTTTTGGAACATTCAAAATGTGGCAAATTAGTGACTCATCTTCAATAATTTTTTACTAATCATATATCAACACTACACCTGCGCGGATACCATCAAATTGAACCTATACATATGTCCCAATCATATTTGGGCGGTAGGCCCGGTTGGAATGCATATATTGGCTCGTTGGCTCGTTGGCTCGTTGGCCCCCTCTAATATATTGGCTCGTTGGTTTCCCCCCTAAAACAGTGGTCACGCGAGCTGACCAGCCAGCCATCATAATTGCTTGCTAAAGGGCATATATCGCAAGGTTGGTGTGTGCGGCACATTAAATCTTCAAGTATGTATGTATTGCGAATTTCTGAAAGTCTAACATCATCCAAATATCTTAGTTTTCGACTGGCGTGTACAGTTTAGAATGGATGAATGCCAATTTCTAAAGTCCGAAATTCACTAAATTCGGAATTTGCATTGTGTTGAACATGCGCCATGCTGAAATAGAGCGGAAATGATGATGAGGGTGCGAAGTGACCGATTCAGTTATCTTATTTGGTCATAAACTCAAGATGTATAACCATGAGCATCACCGTGAGCCCCCCATGTGACTCCTAATACTCAAAATGACGGTGGTCCTTGTGGTAGGACCACCATTTTCTTCAAGCTTTTGGTGAAATTACACCCCTAAAGCGTGTCGTTCAACCACACACCTAAAGTCTCATGGGGGCCGCCGCTATAAGAAATAAAATTCATTTAACTCATAAATATCATGTGCAAATGTTGCCTGTGCCTCAAATAGTCGATTTAGTGATCGAAACCGCAATTGTCCATTGGTCCTTGTGGTAGGACCATGAATTTGGGTAGTAGCCAATTAGTACGTGGCGAATCCATTCTCACTCATCGCGATAGATGTTCGTCAAAGCGTGCGTACTGGACCAATAATTCAAGAGTGAGCGAACCGGGTAAAGGATTATAAGTCCAATCCCGTTAACCCTTAAGCCGGTGGTTAGAATTCGAGGGGTTTCTATATGTGTTGTGGTAATGGATTTTTGCGATGTATGCTTAGTCACTAAATGCCCGTTTGCTTTACCAATTATTGCATACCTATATTACCAACTATTTGCGACACTACATGTCGATATATGTCGAATATATCCACTCTTATATGCGCACATGGTTAGAATGTTTTCGATTTTACAGGCACGATTTAATTTCATCGTCATTGTTGACGACATCTGCTCGACATATTTTTGCACAATTTTGGAATTAAATCATCGACCTTGATGATACGTTCCAAGGATGATTCACTTGCACCGATGTGCGTTCATCTGCCTATCGTTTTCTGTGGATTTATGCCAAAAAAAAACACTAAAAATACATATATTTCACAATGTCTTCCATACTTAAGGAATGTTTTCCATACTTAAGGGACACGTGTGGTGATTTTTGCGATACTATGGGTCATATTCCATGATGATAGCCACCAATCACTTACATAATGATCGGGACATGGCCCATGATGCAACGCGTGCTTGTAGATGCGCCGTAGGTAAGTATAACGTTGCAGTTTAGGCGCGTTTTGTATGGTTTGCAAGATAAAATTACGCGAAAAACGTACAAATGTGCAACTGATTCGCGACAAATATGCGGGTACGTGCGATATATATTATGCATACGTGCCCCGCACAAGTACGCTACGCTTACATATGCACACAACGGTGTACGTGCAAAAACCCAGTGCACAAATCATGCAAGGTATGCAACCGCAATTGCCCAAATCAGCATATACTTTGCCATCGCTTCTGGGTCAGATCTGACCCAGATACCGGCTTAAGGGTTAAGCAGCGCCACTCTGTTTGCATTAAAACAAGCCCCCGGTGAAATAACTCCGGAAACATCCAAAGGGCTCCCCATGACCGCCTGTGAACCTCCGAAGTTGCTTCAAGAGGGGAGGAAGGGTTGGGTGCATAATATATAACAATTGTGGAAACGAACAGCAAACGATCAGTTGTATATATAAGGCCGAGAATCGTGCGATTCTAAATTGTTAAATCGTGGGATCATCGTTCGCTAAAGCGACGACGGCTAGCGCAATAATCCGAAACGTACACCTCGGATACTTTGAATCGTCACTCTGACGCACGATACGTGTGGATCAATCAGTAATCCAGCGTCAATATGTATCACGAAACGCAATTCATTGAACCTTGAATCGTCACTCTGAAATACGATACGCAATTCAAAGGGGGCTACATCCTAAGAACTGTAAGGCATTAGCCTGTAAGGCATCATGCTAAGGTGAGGGACTAAAGTGGACTCAGTTCCCCCCAAAATCCTAAAACACCATGAGGGACGCCTCAAATCGTTGTAAGAAGACTAGTACCAGCAGAAGCAACAACAACAATGACATCAAAGACATATACAAAGGTATGCCCGTTGTGAGGTCACAACTCTTTTAAGAGGGGAGATCTGTCAGGGTCATGACCGATGGCATATGTGTCATACATGTCATACGTGTCATACCTGTCAGACATGTCATACCATGTCATGTCATGTTGAGTCATGTCATATATTATAATGACAGACAGTCGTCAGTACGGTCGACTATGACTGTACATGTCATCAGATGATAAGTCACATCATCTATCATTTATTCAAGGAAAGACTTGGATGACACCTATCATCGAGAGTTCGTATGTCGAACTCGAAGATGGCAAAGCAAGATACAATCTTGAAGTAACAAACAAGAAATCATCTTCGCTTCTAGCATGTGCGGAACAAGCATGCGCAGTATTATGTGGCGAACGCATTATTCGTTCTGCCGATACTGGTCGTTCAACCAATGTCTCGGGTTCACAACCCAATGGCGGTACCATCTATGCGATGGGAGACATTCGGTATAGATGAGCTAGCGTTGTGCTCGAGCAGCATCTTCTCACAGAAGTCACTGCACTCATCCCGCTCATAACTCGCACGTGTGTTACAGTCCAATAACACCGCGCTTTCTATTATATTATTGATATATTGAGGGCTCGCATATCAGCCCGTATCACTTGGGGTCCTCGCTTCGAGTGGCGAGGAGCGGTAAACGCCATCCTCGAAACGCCATTCTCTTGGCGTTCTGACCAAGGGAGGGGCTGTAGCTACTTAACACAACTAAGTGAACTTATGTAAAACGTTTAAAACGCGCAGATGCGCTTCATCCGCTCAACGAATCGCTGGCGGTATGAAGCACATCTTCCGCTCTATCTCCGCGGGATGTCGCTAGGCTGTCGAAGTACTAAACTTAATATATTGAACTCCTAAGGTGTTGTCCGTAATAAATATTGTTACCGTCATGCAAAGATCAACAAAACTGTCGGATAGAATCTTCTCGTTTTGAGATTAGACCTAATGAGCGTTCCCTCAAGCAGCGCCACCGTCCCCCTAGCGGAAACCGGGAGGACGTTGGCGCGCTGTCCGGTCAAACCGCGGCAAGACCGGAGATTCCACCCGACAATTTTGCTAAACATGCCCTTCTGAGGGATACTGAAAGAGCGCGCCGCCGAATTTTGACAATTCGCCACGTAGGATACTTCGAAGCGTCAAAGTTAGCGGAATACACTAATTCAGAATAAGCGGACAAATCAGGCTATGAAAACCAAAGAACTTGAATTCTGGGTCAAAGACGCCATATGACGTCTCTGGGCTTTTATACTTGATGTGAAAATAAATATGGACCTAAAACGCTGTATGACGTCGCACGATGCTGACGTGGCGTCGCGCTTAACTCTCCGCGCTTATTTCTCCGCCCCTTGCGGAACCCCCCTACAGTACTGTGTCACGTGATCAATAACATAAAATTTCCGAAGGGATAATTCCCACACGGGGACTCGAACCCCGGTCTCTCGGGAACATTATCGGTGGACATCATCGTCAGTTGAAAGCCGAGTATCCTAACCATCTAGACTATATGGGATATATAGTCGAAGACTCTATTGTCAAAACGTATAAGACTAAAAACAAACACAAATCACTGTCGTTGTTTCCATTACGTCGCGTTTTGTTGTGCTGAATAAGCCCTGTGACGACATAATGTAGGTGCAGGCATCCTAAGATGTTCTACGAAATGGAAACAGCTCGCGTTATATTTTATTCAGCGGCAATGTTCTTGAAGATCGACGGGTCGGCGCGGGCTTCTTCCACTGACGCGCTCACATTATATTAGTTGCTACCTCACAGCAGCAGCAGCTCACGCGTGCGTCTTGGTTATACAGATCGTCGTTGCAGGCATTCTCTGCCACGTCGCTCTCCCGTACGGACGGGCACCTTTTACAGTCGACAAAAACAAATGTGAAGTATATTGGTGAACGCAGGACGCGCTGTCACGGAATACGTCTGCGCCGCTGTAAAGGAAGTTGGACACTCCTCCACAGTCACCAAGATGCGCTGGATAATGGCGATCGTGCGGACAGACCGTTTCAATAAGATGTTCTACAGCTTAGGCAGACGCTATCGACGCTCCTTAAGGTATTTTTTCTCCCACCCATTTATCGTTTATATGTGGTCCCGTTTGCTGCCTCAAGTGAACAAGAGATAGCGCGCGCGCGCAAGACACTTTGCTCGGAGGTCTCCTTGAAGGCCATCTACTGCCTTTACGCCTCGCTCTGTGTCGGTTGCATGGGACGCGCTGTCTTAATTTCCACGCTATCCAAGTTTGGTATACGTCCTGGTAGGGCTAGCTTTTACATCACATCCCTCTTAGCTTGAATGGGTTCACGCCTGCACGAGCCGCAGGTGCTGGTTCCAAGCCGGCGTGTTTGCAAGCGGACTCGTTGTTGCCTTTGTTTGCGCCGCAATGCTCAGTGATCTCCTCTCGGCCACTAAACCAAGGCGCGGAACCTAACTCCGCCCGGAGCACAGCTCATCGCTTCTGCGGATCCGAAAGGCTTGCAGTGGTTTGATATCCGTCTGTCGGCATCCCGACCTCTGATTCATACATTTTACATACGTGGGATGAGAAGTCATCTCGTTTGTCTGCAGAACACAGTGCCGCTGCGCCCGTCTCTTAATTTCCGTTGCGTTCACTTCTTAGCGTAGTTCCTTTAGAGAGGTTCCCCAGGGCCGAACAAAAGTTGGAGGTCCAGTGCGGCTCTATCGTCGAATTGCGTTACCTTGTGGTGTTCAAGTCTCGACCCTTCCGCACTTTTGAAAGACGTTCTTTGGCTCTCCGTGACGAGTTCAGCTTTTGCGCGACAAACAAGTGTGCTCTTATCGACGCAGTTGTGCTCAGTAAGCTCACTTTGAGGCGCAGCATAAAAGCTCTGCGCTCAGCCAGGTCACTCTGCGCTGCTGCATTCTGCTGTTCGGCTCACCTGCGCCTAGGTAGTAGTATCACGCTCTGGGCAGGGTCTCTGACACTACGGCATGGGCTGTTTCGGC
>LGRX02018210.1:0-17491 GCA_001247695.2 Cymbomonas tetramitiformis
CTCCACCTCCCCCTCATACCCATGCACACAACGCCCACACTCCACCTCACCCTCACACCCATGCACACAACGCAGGGGTTGAGCCTTGAGCGGGTGGTGGCTGTGGAGCGCACCTGACGGGCTACCGGGCTGCCCTTGGCCGAACGTCGGGATGCTCGGTATCGAGTGCGGATTGCTCGCCTGCAGCGCACACTGCGGCTGCTGGTCGCCACGCAAATCAAAGCCTTCTTGCTGGAGCGCCTCGTGCTGCTCCAAGCCTCCCGGCGTGACATACCGCGTGTCTTGATGACCCACCAATGGCACGCCATGCGGGCTTGGGGCGACTGATGGTTGATGCGGGAAGCACGCTGCGGCATGGGGCGGGGGGTCAGCGTGACTGTAGCCACCTCGCCACGGCGTACTATGGCTCGAGCCAGCGCTGATCACCCAAGCTGGGGACATCTCCTGCCCGTCGTGGCCATCCTCCCGGGCGCCACCCGCACTGTTCATGTGACCACGGTGGTGAGAGTGCGAGGAGGGGGGGCCTCGGCCCGCAGTCCTGGGCGTCCATCCCCGCAGCCTCCGCCTCAAGCCTTCAGCATAATTCTGTTCGCACTGTTGGCGTTCGTAAAAATATCAGTTGATGGCCAGCCCGCATCATCCCGATCATTCACACGCAATAACAAGCTCTATTCATGGCACCACAGCCCCACCGCACCTCACACTTCCCCCTCAGCCTCACCACAGCCCCACCTCACCTCACACTTCCCCCTCAGCCCCCACCACAGCCCCAACTCCCTCACACTTCCCCCTCCTCAGCCCCCCACCACAGCCTCACCTCACCTCACACTTCCTCCTCAGCCCCACCACAGCCCACCTCACCTCACACTTCCCCCTCCTCAGCCCCCACCACAGCCCCACCACACCTCACATTTCCCTCCTCAGCCCCCACCACAGCCCCACCCACCTCACCTTCCCTCCTCAGCCCCCACCACAGCCCACCTCACCTCACACTTCCCCCTCAACCCCACCACAGCCCCAACTCCCTCACATTCCCTCCTCAGCCCCCACCACAGCCCCACCTCACCTCACACTTCCCTCCTCAGCCCTACCGTCTCGCGTCACTTCACAAATGACATATGCACACACTCATCGCAGACCACAGACCACGGTGCAGGTCCAGCAAAGGGGGCACCCTCACCACTGCGGGGCCTCAGCACGAGGGGTTCGCGTTTGTTCCTGGATCGCCCACGCGGCCTCCTCCAGCTCCTGCTCACTCGCGGCCCAGTGGATTTGCGCGAAGCCCTCGCTCGGGTTGGGTGGCACCATCTGCTGGCAAAACCTGAGTGGTCCCACACCTCTGCCATCGCTCAGCCCGCGTGTCGCAGTAGGGGCGCCCTGCTGGGGAGAGGGGGCGCACGAGGATGAAAGGGCTGCACGAGGATTTGACCTCGCCTGAATAGTACCATGGTGACCGGTTCGTGGAGATATGCGGCCCCTGGTGACGGGGAGTGAGATAGAAGGCGAGGCCGCAGGGCTCCTGCGAGATCGGTTCAGGAGGCGAAGCCCAGTGAGGTGGAGAGGCGAGCGCACCACGTCACAACATCGACGGCTTTGTGGGACGGCAAGGTCGGGTGGTGCTGACGGCGAGAGACGCGCGCGATGCACTCTTCCAGAGGAACCCAGAAGCACAGCGCGGTGAACACAACGCTGCGCAGCCAGCCCGCCCCCTCCCCACTGCCGTGTCGCACACCGCACTTTCCCTCCGTACCGCGCCTCCGGCCGCGAGCATGGCTGCTTCTCTGGTACATTCCGATAGTGGAGAAAGAGTAACAACCGGCAAGGCGCAAAGTAAGCACCACCCGGAACTATCTCACGTACACGTGGAGCAGTCGAGCTGAGGAAGACGCAGGGAGCCCGCACGGCGAACATCCGCACCTCTCTCCAAAAGATCTGGCCATCTGGACCCAAGCGGCGCGCTGCTGCACGCTGAAATTACACCTGGAGGCGGAGGCCAGCAGTGTCAGCCCCTGCAAGCCTGGCAAGCTGCCCAGATGAAAGCGTGCGGAGCGCCGAGTGGGAACAGGGATGAGGTGAAGGTTGCAGTCGCGTAGAGTGGAAGATCGCAGCGAGGAGTCGCCGTTCTAGAAGGCAATATGCGGGCTCACCTATCGATGACGACGCTGCTGCCTTTGCGCAGGGCCTGTAGGGACAGCTCAACGCAAGCTTGTTGGTGCCCAATCTCATCCTGAAAGGCGTGAACAAGTTACCTCAATGGCAGATCAGCGCGGTTGGCATCAAGAGCTTCGCTGATTTAGGGTTTTCCGACCTAAGCCCAGCGCCAGAGCTGGCTACACTAGTACCGTGCGGCGCGCTTGTGGACTAGATCCTTGGCAACCCCGGGTCTGAAAATCGAACCAAGGAAGACGGTTAGGCAACAGGCAAGAAAATGCATTGTGGGGAAAAGTGGAAAGCGCGATGCAAAGCTTCCGGCGGGCGTCTCGAATACGATTTTGCCTAAGCGAAGTTAGCGCTAGTGCCTCCTGGGTGAAATGATGATAAGAAGGCAGATTGACGGTGAAATTTCCCGCGAGTGCATCCAGAAAGCACGCACAAACTGTTCCAAGGACTGCCCACTGTGAAAGAGAGCTCCGGCACCTGGCAGATGCGTGTCCAGCCTCCTGCTCGCGCCAAGCGGTCAGCGAAAGTTGATTTCCCCGAGCCTGGGGGTCCAACCTGCGGGCGTATCGAAGATCAGTGTAGCGGATCGGTGGAAAATATTACGAGGTCAGGACATGCGCACCCACGAGCAAAATTCCAGGGCAGGTACTGATCTCCAGATCTAGGACGCCCAACTTGAGAAGGATGGTTCCAATTACTTAGCAGACAGAATGCGAAGCTAAAAAACGCGTGCTCCCATGAAAATTTGCAGCACGGGCGCTGGTTCCACGACTAGGGTACATAAATCGCAAAGGATGAATCCATTTGACGCAAGTAAAGGGGAAAGTGTCTGTTGACATCAGACTCCCGTGAGACATGCCAACAAAGCTCAACTTGGAAGAATTTCTACAACGCGGCTGCCTTCTCGCAATTTCGTCACACAGCTTACGTTCGATACTGAATACGGATAACAGGACTGATTTTGGCAGGCGCGCGTATTTCGGTCCCCTGGTGTTTTTCGATCTCTATTTGATCCGCGCCATGAGACAATTCGAGGCGCCGCAAACGTGACGTTATATCTGCACGAAACATACGAGCAATGCGACGTGGTTGCACAAGGGAACTCAGTTTCCGAGATCCCACCAGAACAAGCAATACTTGTGAGTTTCGCGGCATCCTGGAAAACGTGTGCGGCGCGTCCTCCACGTGCGACAAACTTATACGAGCACGTTTGAAGGAATGCTCGTGTTGCTCCATTGCATTTCCCTTTCACCCCAAGATTATTATCACTCGAGAAGCGGACTATAGTATATTGCACATGTGGGTTGGTCAGCTATCACATCATACCCCGCTGCCTGAGGTTGAGCTCTAAACTGTCAACTCTAATCTCTAAACATGCCGATGCCCGCTGCCGATGCCGCATCCGCATGCCGTTCGGTTGACAATGACATGACATCTGACGCCCAATTCTCATCATACCCCATACCTCTAAGACGTGCTACCCCCCAGATTTGGGGGGTGAGACACACTTCTGGGCGTACGGGCTTTGGGCGGCACGTACTTGCCCCCCACGGTGTTGTGAGTGAACAAGGGGAGTACAAAGGTACATTGGATCATGCACCAGCCTTCATGAGGGGTGGGGATGGAGAAATTCCGAAAAGAATTATCACAAATCGAGATAGTAAATTATTAGGCAGTGGCGGAGGTGCACACGTGGGAGGGGCGATGATGTGATGGACACGTCGGTAAGTGGACATGCATCCCATCGAATCGGGGGAGGGGGGAGGGGGGTGGACCGCTTGGGAGGTAGGCGAGAATGCCTTTGACACTCTGAGGTCGGGTTAGCTATGGTTGGGGAAGAGGGGGTGAGATTAATCGGGTGTGAGGTGGTCCACGCTTCGAAACGAACAATTGGCACGTCATAGAGATACGCAACGATTACGATAGGTGACACGCGACGGACGTTGCATCGATCATCCACGTACGGGTGCACACGGAAGCCGAGACCCCGCCACTTACCTACGAGCTCCTTGTTAATCTTGGTAAAAACCCATGCTGGATTTGGCACGCCGACAGTGTCATAGTCATCTGTGTCATCACCGATACGGCTCGACTACTATGACTTAAATTAATTTACCCCGGGGAGCCAATTCGCCCCCGGCTACCATACAGGGTCAAGGGCAGTCCCTATCCTAAAAGTCCCCCCTGCTATACGGCTCGACTACTATGACGACTTCACTGTCATCAGCGCCATCTCCGATATCGACTTCGGTACAGTAGTCAGACATACGGCGTATTAAGAGTGTAATGAAAAGCGCGACGGATTCCTTTTCGATTCCTCAGATGCGAATTATATTCTTCATTGTTTACAAATTCCGAACAGCCGTTCGATTAAATCCGAAGGACATCTAAACCGTTATCGAAATCGCACCGGTATCTTTCTGGAATCTGTCCGCTTCCGTTCGCGCTTCTTAAGCGCTTTACACTGTGAAAACCTAGTGCGCAGGGTAGATTAATGAAGAGATTGACAAGTCTTCGCGATATATTAGAAGCGAATAATGTTTAATATAAGATATTTTGAACGCTAGGAAGCATCCCCGCACAGATTCGGTGACTGGAAGCAGATCCCGGATTCCCCGCTTCGTGTGGCAAAAGCGGGAACCGGCATCCGCAAAACGGCATTCCCTTCGGTATCCTGCCGAAGGGAACGCTAAGAAATAGTAATAACAACGACTGAAACATATTTTCAACGTTGTATGTGTGCATCTGTGTTTCATTCGGTAATTTGGTTCACACGCTTCGAGCCTCGCGGCACATCCGGGATGGCGCGTGTAAGTTACTAAATACGCAAACCAACGCAAGAAGTACGTCCATATGGGCTGTTGAACAAACGTTACTTGGGGCGTTGCGAGAAACCGATGGGAACAGCTGCATTCGTACATCTCTAGAGATGATGTAAAGAAGTAGCATGCCAAATCTTTGCGAGAAATTGGATTCACGCAAATCCCCAAATAACGTTTGGGAGGACCTAAGCCCTCGACTACCTCAAACCTTCAGAATGCCCTTCCGGCAGACATTGGTGTCCTTTAATTGCACCTGCACGTTCCGGGGCGGCTACATATAAGCAATCCCAATATTAACGCTATAAGTATTTAATCTTGGATTTTATCTCCATCGCGTTTTTAAATGTGGTCTTAATACGCCGTAAGACAATTCATTCTAGCGGAAATTTGACCATATCTGTACTTTTTTCTTGGGATTTCCACCGGGTAGGTGTGCCGTTTCTTAGGTTGTCATCGATGTTAGTGTCACCGATACTGTCGTCTATATCTACATGGCAGGCCAACGAACTGGCCAGCCTTGCATCAATTTTGATTATGACGGTTCCCATCTTGCTTTGCAGTCAGCGACCAACAGCATGTCACGAATTTCAATGCTCACTGACTCAACAGTTTTCGTTCGAATTTTGGAATTAACCATAACTGTAGGGACCGTCCCCCCGGGGTGGCAGTACCCCCCTTGTATAGGAGTGATTGTGGGAGGGGCACCGTGCCTTCGCGCCAGCGGAAATTTGACCATATCTGTACTTTTTTCTTGGGATTTCCACCGGGTAGGTGTGCCGTTTCTTAGGTTGTCATCGATGTTAGTGTCACCGATACTGTCGTCTATATCTACATGGCAGGCCAACGAACTGGCCAGCCTTGCATCAATTTTGATTATGACGGTTCCCATCTTGCTTTGCAGTCAGCGACCAACAGCATGTCACGAATTTCAATGCTCACTGACTCAACAGTTTTCGTTCGAATTTTGGAATTAACCATAACTGTAGGGACAGTCCCCCCGGCCTTAAGTACTACGCGGGCTCCCTGCGGTCGCACGCTCCGTACTTAAGTCCTCCCTCCCTTACCCCCTATTTCTTTCTCCTCCTTTTCTTTTGACCTCCTCCCCCACCCCCCTTCATGTGTATGCTTACATATACGTTTATACATATATTCCATTTATATATTCTATACATATATTCTATGCATGCATGCATGCATGCATACATACATACACACACACATACATACATACTTACATACATCCAAACATACATACAGACATACACAGATATATATATATATATATAGGAAAGGACTACACCCAATCTTGATTCAATATGACATGATGGCACCATATATGGATTAAAACGACATGTCTACATCCAAACTGGGCTATAATGTCTACACCTAATGTGAAAGTTTCCACATATATTTATATATATCTCTGTGCATATGAGCAATATGCATTGTCATTCCATTTTGGGATAGCATGACATTACGCCATCATGCAATTTGACGTGATTGATGGAGACAGTGAAATAAATATATAACGGTGATACTGAATATATATATATGAGCTGAACTCCTACAATGGGGAAGCGCCTTTTTCGTGTCGCGAGGTGTATTTTTTTTGTCGTGTCGCAAACAGATCCGATTATACTCAACATTATACACCGACGGTTCGCAGCTTTTTCAAAAAAAAACTGCAAGGTCCTGCGTTTCCCTTATAGGAGCGAAACAAGTTTTCCTGGAAAAAGTGACATCGACGTACACGATACTACCAGAACTGTCCACCTTGGGGCCCTTTTTAACGGAAACAGTGTGATTTCCCCGACAGATCGGGAGTAACCGCCCATATATAATTATATTGCAGTCCACACCGGTCACCTTAAGATGGCAAGCAGGAGAGTTATACAAATCAGTGGAGCATTGCCGCCAATCAGAGACGCATAGAATATTCCTGGGCGTAGTATCGAATCATGGATATTCATGCAGAAGTTATCAGCGCGACAGATTTCAGATGGCGTATAAAAGATATTTCCGACCGATCGCCAATCAGAGAAGCCATGAGATTAGATAAACTCCATGAATATGGGTCACACGCGAAATACCATAAGCTGACTGTGCACGTACAAGGAGCACGGGTTTTTTGTATAATTATAGAAGGCGCACGTGCTACAGATTTCAGGGTGGCTTACATGAGATGTTTTGGACTGATCGCCCATAACCGCCAATAAGAAGTGCGAGCGCCTGAGATAGGCACCATGAATATGGGACGACAAGGGAAAGGGATCGCACGACAAAAACGAGATGGTTTTGCAGACGCTGGATAAGCCAATCAGCGACGCGATCAGTTTCGATTTATATATTGGTAAACTAAAAAACTGCACCACAAAAAGCCCTTAAGTATGGCTTCCTCGCGACAAATGCGATGCGACTGGTTCCAGACTTTCGCAAGATGCTGACATAGCATGGGTTTGCGACACGGTGGAATTTCTTTTGTCGCACGAAGATTACAGTGTCACAGTTGAATGCCATACAGTACCCGAAACCATACTGTACCGTCCCCTACTGCTACTGTCCCATTTTACACCTGTCGAGAACAGGTGTAAAATGGGACAGAAGGGGAACAATGGAATCCCACTGTGGAACTACATGACATGGCAACGCATGTCATGTCATGGCGAAATCGGTTCACCGGTGAGACCCACGCGGGCCGCGGCTGGCTGATTTCACATATGAGATATCTCGATGTTGACTCTCACATTCATTCTTGACCCTTTCGTTTAGCGGCGCACCTCACAATGTTTTTTGCTGTGCCCTGCTTTGTACTGCTGCATGTATTTTTTCCCTTCATACTAACTAATTTCCGGTATATCCTAACATCCTTGCAGAGTTGTGTTTCATTGTTCTACAGGTCGCGTTCGTTTTTGCTATATGTGTGACGCCCCCAGCAACATTCGGGTATTGCTGGCGGTATTCTTGTAGGCCGGCTGACGGGCTGTGCCGCTGCCCGTCGTTTTGATGTTGTCGCAAGCATTCACTGACTGATATTTTGCAGGAATTTACTTTTGGTTTTTGGCTACTACCCGAAGGTCCGGTCCTCCCACAAGGACCGAAGTGAATTTGGGATATATGCCGCGTTTTTTCGATATAGTTGGTATATGAGTGCTTTGGGGTCATATTTAGGTGTCCAATAATTATCTAAAAACTTGTGTTGGGTGTAATACTCGGTGTAGCGATGTGGTCTACGTTATTGAAAAGTGGGGGTGAACCCGCTCGAAATTAAATAAAAAGGCCGGTCCTCCCACAAGGACCGGAAGTTCCCAACCCACCTACACTCACTAAGTGGCCTTCCTAGTGCCCACTGCACTTAAAAAATACTTCAACATGACCTATTCGTGCCCTCTACAATGTACAACATCTTCGGAATCCACAATACTGCGGTATATATCCCTCACAATGTCATGCACCCACGAAAAAAGTAGATTTCATCAAAATCGGCCATCCAAAAATCTGCTCTCGCCGAATTCCAAAGCAATGTTCCGAGTAGACTACTGCACATATTGACATGCTTAAGCATTCTAAAAATCGATAAACATGTTTACATGAAGTATGCGACGTGGCACATCATACATCTATCATATCCGAACACTATTTGGCATTCATAGTATCCGTAGTAACGAAAAAAAACATTTGAAAACCTTGGATCAAAAATGTTTTTTACAGGTGTAAGGTCGATTTGAGTGCGTATATACACCCAATACGAGGTAGCCAACATGTATAATCTTGCAAGTATGATTGGGTATGATGTTAGGATGAAATTTTGTACTTGGGCGGCTTGTTTGACCTGGAATTCTATTGGATAAAAATATTTGAATGGCATGGCATGTTTTTCAACGTCCTCCAAAAGTTGCAACTCAAAAATGATAGGGTACATGCTACAAATGCATTGGATATAGTCATTTTATGACGATATACGGTTGATGGCGCATATGGACACTCAGTTTAGGTCCTAAGTATACTAAAAACCGAAGGGTAGGCACTAAGACCGTCAAGAGGACGGCTAAAAAAATGCCCGCAACACCGGTCCTTGTGAGAGGACCCAACGCCGTTTCGGTCCTCCCACAAGGACTGTCGGGCAGTAGCCATTTTCGAGCTCCTGTTTTGTATTCGTTCTGTTTCTCCTGTGGTGAGTTTATTTTTCGAGGGCGATGTCTGCACAGTTTGTGCAGCGTGGGTTCGAGCCCCACCGCTCTCACTGACTTTTCTCTCCGTAATTTTGCAGGATACTTTTCACGTTTTCCTGTTTCGCCGCATTCCTGCACGTTTGTTTCGCATTCCTGAACGCCTGTGTCGCGTGTGTGCTGTTGGTCGTTGCGTGTACGGTTGGTTTTGTTATTCATTTTATTTCTGACCTGTTTGCGATTACCGTGTGCAGGTATTTCAAATATCTCATGCTCGTTGGCGAGACGCATGTTACGGTGTGGAAATTGTGAAGAGTGTTGAATTATTTTGCTTATTGGCTTCCAATGCGTATTTGCCTGCGTGTTTTTGTGATGATTGCAATATTTTTTCACTTCGTTCTGACGTTTTCGCATTCGCTGTGTGCAGGTAATTCAGGTTTACCTTTATCGCTGGCGAATTGCATGTTGCTGTATCCAGCAACCTGCTTAGCCTTTAGATTTTAGAACTTAGAAGTCAATCTTTTATAGGATTTGTTTTGTTTGTACCTGACTTAATAACAGTATGCACTGCACATTTATTGTTAAGATGTATAAGCATAGTTATGTAATTAAAGTAGAGTAGAAAATAGTGCATGCTGTGCTAACGTGAGCACATTTCCCTGCCAATTGTTAGTTAATTTGCATATGCTAGCTTGTCAAATTGTTTCTTTTCTTCCGTAAACTGTGATATGGTATACTCCATAATCTTTTGTATAAGTTTTGTAGATTCGGTTCAAAAATATAGTCTTCTTTGTGTCGCTCAGTGTCGACAACGGAGCCGGGTCCAACCCGTCTCCGATGGTCGGGTCCAGATTTTGCTCAGGCTCCGTATCCGGTCGAGACGGATGTCCCCATAACTTAGCTGGTTCCGTCTCGATCGAGTCCCAGAAAACCCAGACACCGTCTCTGGTCGATCCACTGCATCCAAGGATCCGTGCTATCCCGTCTCGGTCGGGATATTAAATCGCCAGCCTCCGTCTCCGAACGATCCACGAATGACCTGTCTCGAGAGCGACCCGTCACGGGCGGAGCCATGAAAACTGAGGATCCGTCTCCGTGATCCGTCGGGATAATGTGAAATATCTTGATGGAAATTCAAATTTCATCTGTGGCCCTCGCATATAAAGTGCCCCGAGCGGCATTTCGTTGTTCATTATTTTGTAAGAAACCCGTTCTCGATTGCGTGACATCTTGACATCCAGACCAGCATTTCATTCGATTGTGGAAGTGTCACTATGCCTTCCGGGGACAAAACTACGAGCACTGCGAAGCAATCCTCGTTACCCTGCGAGGCTGTAAAAAATACCCGGGCAAAGAGCAAGTGCAGCTTTCAGTTGTTGTCTCCATCCCTGGGACATGGTTCAACTCGGATATGACCGCCGCCGAGAAGGCCATGAAGTACAACGCAGTCGCAGTGGAGTATGCGCCCACTCGTCAATTTGGTGCTGGACGCACTTCGGCCAAAACCGAGGCCATCCGCTTTCAGGTTCGTCCGAACGCTTTTGCTCATGGACGTAGCAACGTGCGTGCCCGCCTCTCGTGAATTACACTTTTCATTTATCGTGTGCGCGCGGTGTGTACTACGCACACAGACAGCATTCGGTTGTTCGTTATTCTTCTAACGCAAGTACAGTACGTATTTTCCACAGGTCGAAGCAGATGTGTTGGAAACACCCAACCCCGAAGGATATTGGATTCGTTTGGACCAGTGGAACCGGTTCAGGCACGACACCTACAAAGAACGCCGCGGTGACGAACTTCGATTTATTTTGGATGCAGCACTTCCTTCGAATAGCCCTGCAACCTGTGTGCCATGCGCCGACGACAGCGAGGAGAAGTCGCCAGTTTATGCATACTTTACTTTTATGGGACAGGACGAGCACCGCGTGCTCATGGGCCGAAACAAGGGTACGCTGAAGAAGTGCGGGCTTTGGAAATGCAACCTGTGCGGGAAGGAACATGTTTTCAAGGTGTTCGATGGCTCGACCGGGGGGCTTTTCAAGCATCTGCGCGACTGCGCCGTTATCATCCTGCTGAGTACGATAGTGCCCGTATCGCCTCGAAGCACAGCAAAGTGAAACTGGAAGCTGATGGCACCTTGACCCAGTTGTACGCGTTCGCAGAGGCGATGCCGAAGCACGTGAAGTATGTGTTGTGTGTCGTGCTCGACTTGGACACTTTTCAGAAGAGTCGAAGCACTAACTTTCGGTAGTTTTGTAGCAGTCTCGATAGGCGTTACGTGCCCTGCTGTCGTGATACTGCTGAGCAGTTCGTTGTCGTGATCGAGAAACTCATGCGAGCTCTCCTCAACGCGAAGATCGAGGACACCAAGAAGGAGGTGGGGGAGCCCTTTGCTGGTTTGCAGAGTGACCTCTGGAGCCCCAAGAACATTGCCTTGCTTCCCCTTGTGATCATCCACATACGATGCGGATGATTGTATTGCTAACATAAAATATCAAGCAGCTACCATACCATCAATATATGTGTTGTCCCGATACTATCGAAGTGATGTATTTTCGACTTCGATATAGTTCGAGTAATATATCTCAATTAAAATCGGGTTTAGGTGCTTCTGAAACCCGTCTCGACCGGGGTTTTTTATCATCCGGATCCGTCTCGACCGAGTTTTATTTGTGGACTCCAGCATCGGACCGAACCCGTCTCGACAGGGTCATATGCAACTTAGGATCCGTCTCGTTCGGAACCTGTTTGCCGCAGCCTCCGAACGAATCCGTCTCGAGTGGAACCTCAACCTACCAGGATCCGTCTCGTTTCGATCCCGGACATCCTAGCCTCGGGCGGAGACGGATTGGACCCGTTGTTGACACTGGTGTCGCTGCGACAATAATGAGCCCCGTACTCACTGTTTGTCGCACTGCGACAATAATGAGCCCCGTACTCACTTTTGTCGTCCCAGAATATAATTGATATGTCGCATGGTGCGACAAAAATAAAAGATCATGCGACACAAGTGAAGTGCTACCCCTACAATGGTGCACAGCTGGACAGTGGAAAACAGGCCGGCTATCACTGCAGTCTAAGATGAGATAATAGAATACGGAGAGTGTTTTATTGTCGGAGAGCAAAACCCGCAGTCTGACCTGGAACCTCAGATCGAGGGGTGACAAATGAGGGCAGAGGTGCCCCCCAGTGTGGGGGCCCAAAGTCTCTGTCCCCGTGACACCACCTGACCCCGAAGAGGTGAGGTGCCAACAGCTGCAGGAAAATCTCACACACACCTAAGCCCTACGAGAATACAAATTGTTACAGGCCCATGGGGACCTCTGAAGTCCAACTAACCACGGCAAGCCGTGAGGAGGCGCTGGCCCGAAGCAACTTGCAATCAAGGAAGGCGAGGTGAATTTGCTAAGCATCTTGGTGTGCACCACCGCTGGGTGGCACATGTAGGGTTCCGCCCGCCACATGGCTCCCCTGGAACGGCGGGATCCAGATGGGTGAATCACGGAGTGCAGGCCAGTCCACGTCCTCATCGTCCAGCTGGCGAAGGCTGAGAGACGCCGGCGGCAGGTCACCACCATCCAGAAACGGAGTCACGGAAAGGAGAATCGGAGACTTGCGATGGGGGGAGCATCGCGTGGAGGCGGACGCTCATAGCCGCGGCATCCTGTGCCTCGCCGTGCTGCTGCGGCGGCTCCAGCTCCTGCAGGGAATGTGCCCGCGGGGCAGGTGCAGCAGCCGGCGGCCATGCGGACAATGGCGGCGGAGCAGCGGGTGGAGGGGGGGCGAGAGAGGGCGCTCGCCCTGGTGCAAACGCGGCGGTGCACGAGTAAACACAAATACCGTCGGTGTCCATGTGACCGTAGTGACCGCCCAAAGGCGCCAGCAGGTCACGCACGGCATCCCCGTGCCCTCCCAAACCAAGTAGCGGCCGCCCCCCTCCGGCTTCTTCCACTCGCCCACGGGCGGCGCATGTCGGCGTTTGCCAAGGGCGGTGAGCGTGCCGACAGTGGTGGCAGTGGACTTGCCACCACCAGAGCGCCCGCCACCACCAGGTGCTGGAGGAGGAGGCGCGGCAAGTCGGGTGAAGGGGGATTCGTCGCGAAAGACCTTACCGAGGCGGAGGGCGAGGGCGGCGTAGGTGAGCCGCTGACCAGCGTTGAGGTCGCGGACCACCACCAGATACAGGGGGGTGACGTAGGGGGAGCGAGCCGCAGAAGACCGGAGCACGCTGTGGAGGTCTTCTACGCGGTCGCGGTCGCCGTAGTCGGGATGAAGCTTGCGATGTTGCTTGTCCGCCAGTGTGGCGAAGACAGCAAGCTGGGGCGCGGGCTCGATGGTCTCGTCGATGACAATTGCCCGAAGGCGAACCCAGAAACGGCGAGTGTCCGGGTCGCCGATCCCCTCCACGTGGAAACGCAGGCGCTGTAGTGCACAACGCCCATCATGCGGGTGCACGTGCGCAGACTCCTCGTAGAGGGCAAGAGCGGTGCCACGAAGGACTGTGGGGAGCACAGCGTAGATGAGCTCGTTGAGGGTGAGGTGGTACTCAGAGTACTCGAAGTCCAGATCGAGCAGCTTCAAGATCTCGTCGCGTGAAATCGGACCAAAAACGTGGGAGAGGTTCGCCAGTAACACCGCGAAGTCGCTCTCGGCCTCAGGTCCATCAAGGGTAATACCGACGTTGGACTTGAAGCCATGGGCACGTAAGAGCTTGGCCAACTCCTCGCCGTAGGAGAAGGCGTAGTCCAGCTTCTCGACGAATTCCGTACGCTGCGATGCACGGACAGGCGTAGAAACCCAGACGGAGTCGTCATGGTGGAACTCCGCAGAGGTGGCAGAGCGAGAGACCGGAGTAGGACGTGGCCTCAATGTTGACATGCGCACAATGGGGTCCGGCGGCTGCTCCCTCTGGGGACTCGCAGAGGGGGTCCTGGAAGGAGTGCTGCCGGAATCCCGGGCAGCACGCAGACGGCTGCCAAGGGAAACGTGCTCGCCCGACATCGCTGGAAGGGTGTAGTACGAAATGTTGGTGTTGCGGCGCGAAGTGTACGCGCAATCAAGGGGGAGTGTCTCCCTTGCCAGATGAGCGGTGCCAGTGGGGCACGCGGAAAGCAGATGATGATGAATAAAGAGCGAGGAGCTCAGTCAGATTGGCGTGAGCGTGCGTCACGGAGAACCGCAAAATGCTGCGGGATCAAAGAAACAAGGGGAGCCAACAAGCGACCACTGACCGGTGGAAAGGACCGATGACCTGATGGAGACAGTGAAATAAATATATAACGGTGATACTGAATATATATATGAGCTGAACTCCTACAATGGTGCACAGCTGGACAGTGGAAAACAGGCCGGCTATCACTGCAGTCTAAGATGAGATAATAGAAAACGGAGAGTGTTTTATTGTCGGAAAGCAAAACCCGCAGTCTGACCTGGAACCTCAGATCGAGGGGTGACAAATGAGGGCAGAGGTGCCCCCCAGTGTGGGGGGCCAAAGTCTCTGTCCCCATGAGTTATATATGGCAATATGAAAGCGATGACATATCCGTATTGACTTAAAGCACATTTCTCGATTCGCATTTCCGGTTCGTTGGTGCTTACAAATTGCATCATTCAGTTTGATTCAGTATTCAAATTCGCTTAGTAATATTGATACCAACGCACAGGGAGACTTCTCAGCATATACAGTAGGTCGCGGTCTATAAGAAATGGTATCTACAAGAAACCAGCCGCTAGTTTTCTCTCCAAAAGTTAGAAAAAACGGTAAGAAATCACCCGCTAGATTTTCCATGGGAGAGGTCTTGAAAATCCTCCGATTAAGAAAAAACTGACGCTAGACGGATTCATCAACCTAATCAGTATATATAGTCCAAACATATAGGGTTTACTTATCAATCATATAGGGCTTATTTGACAGTTAACAGTGTTTATCCACCGCAGTAATCGTCCGCCATACCATGCATGCCACGGGTGGCCGAATTACAAATGTGGAGAATAAAGTATCAACCCGGCTCGGCAGATAAGAAATCAACGCTGAGATCCAACCTACCTGTCATCTCATGTCGAAATTAAGAAAAACTCGACGCTATGCGTGACAAATATGGCATCCTCCAATAAGAAATTCACGACGCTAGAGACGAGAATCTGGGACCGTCAGATTAAGCGACCAGCGCTAGCGAAAGTTTTACTTTTTCTTATAGACCGCGACTTACTGTACTACATTAGCATGACATATATCTTCACATTTCAAATTACGAATTAGACAACCCTTGTCATATGTCTAGGCATCAAGCACCATCCAGATTATTTCAATACACTCTCATACATAATTTTCTTTATATACATTATGCACATTGTACACATGATACATTCTATGCTAAATGGCACCGCAATCTGTACATTGTCCGAGGCATACCCGCAGCCATCGTTTCTTGTCTCATGATATTCCTACTCATCGGTTCCAAGCAACATTATCGACTAGTCTAGTCTTGGTCTCTTGATCATAGCACTTTCATACCACTCTGAAGTTTGATTTGGGAAGGTTTAATGCAACCAAGCTTTGAAGTTCCCATGGCACCAAGGGCAATAAACCTCCCCCCTCACCCGATAGTGATCCTTCATCGGCTTGTCACATACCCCGCCGTTTGGCAATTTTTGCTTACACACTCGGGCTGGCCACATGACCGCGGCTTGTGGTGGTTGACGGAGGGTTGATGGATGTGCAGGAGGTGAAGCTACAGGTGGACGACTTGATTGTGCAATTTGATCTGATATCGCATGAGTAGCGGCAGGAGAAAATTCGGTGGCTCTCGGTCCCAAATGAGCGGGTGGAAGCGAAACGGACTCACCCATGACTGCGTCGGGGATGGCGGCAGTCAAGGGTTGCATTGGCCGCATGACAGGAGAGGGTATATCATCCAAACTCCTTCTCAACCGACGAATTTGGATTAGCTCCTCCTCATTCGCGGCTCCGAGGGTGGCATCCCTCTTGCGCTGTTGTTCACGCTTTGTGAGCCACTTTTGGACACAGGCAGGTGACTTTGGCCGCAAGTCATGATTGGCATTTGCCACCGGATCATGCACTGCACGAATCATGCGAGCCGCAATTTCTCGATTACTTTTTTCACCGAGCTCCTCGACCAGCTGATCCGCCAATGCAACTTCTGCCGGTGTCTCTACATCGTACACCCTACAACCCTTCCCTTTCAAGGTGAGAAAGCGTGCGCCAGTTCCACGCACATAGCACGGCGCTTTCTCACCTTGATCGATGTCCCCTGCCTCCACGCGCCTAGCACGTTGTGCCTCTGCGGCTGCCCGCACAACATCACTACTGCAGACGGTATGCAACTGACTGAGACAACCGGAGGCATCGTTGGATGTTGATGTATCATCGAGGTTCAAGGATGTCGACGTCACCTGCGTTTTCAAATCCTCAATGAGTTCATTCATATAATGTGAATGGGCTGTCAGAAACAGTGATTGAGGCCCGTGGAGGGGTTGTGAGGTTGCAATGATTCAGACCCGTCTTAGGGAGTGTGAGGTGACAATGATTGAGGCCCGTGGATGGGTTGTGCGGGGGCAGCGGTTGAGGTCTCAAGGATGTGGGCATCACCTGTGTGCTCAGTTCCTCAATGAATTCATTCATGTCATAAGCAGCCACGGACCGAGCACGGGAAGTGGTAAGCCCATTGTTCTGAGACTGCTCTGGCACAAGTAATTGTGGCAGTGAAGCTTCGTCATCAGCGCCATTGCCCTCTCCAAGAACGTGTGCCTTGAGGTACTCTTGAAACTCTAAAAGCAAACTTCCCAACATATCCACAGCCTTGAGGACCCACAGCTTCACCCGCCTCTTTCGAAACGGACATCCAGAGTGGATATGGTAAGTTATCTCGATCGACTTTCGCACGTTGAGCTGCCTTGTTCACCTCCTCCACCAGCTCCACTTGAACTGTGCCGTAATCTGGTTCGCCGCAATGCAGAATGCCCATCCGCAAGTTCCAAATATGAATGCCATCTTGATGCAAGGCATTGGCTAGAACTGGGGAGATATTGTGAGCTTGAATGAATCGAACCTGCAGCCAAACAACATTTGCGAGTCGTCAACATCCTACCCAACCCCATTGGTCGGGGATTTAGTTAAGTGGTGAGGTGAGTGCACTGAGCTGAGTGGTGAGGTGAGTGCACTGAGCTGAGTGGTGAGGTGAGTGCACTGAGGTGAGTGCATCGAGGTGAGTGGCGAGGTGAGGGGCATGCTGAGTGGCATGCTGAGCGGCATGCTGAGTGACGTGCTGAGTGGCATGCTGAGTGGCGTGCTGAGTGGCATGCTGAGTGGCGTGCTGAGTGGCA
>LGRX02018214.1:0-18189 GCA_001247695.2 Cymbomonas tetramitiformis
GACCGCACCCACCTCAACCAGCAAGAGGGACCGCACCCACCTCAACCAGCAAGAGGCGCAACTTCGTTACAGCGATAGGTCTCGGCATTTTCTATTCAAGAGTGAAGATGGGTGCCCAAGGAAGGCAACTAACCAATTGCCGATGTGGCTCTCATATCCAAACAGGTCTTCCCCTCGCTTCAGATATTCTTCAAAGGTCTGAGAATCACCGCATACTTAGGGGCTCCAAGTTTCGGCGAGGTTTCCTTTACCATCAGAAGAGGAGAAAAGGACTTATGCATCAACCCGATTGTTATTACACTGAGGTATGAGAACCATGAAGTCACAATCGTGACTGTCAAAAGAAAAAAATGTTTCTCAACAGCAGGAAGGAGTACCAACGATTCAATCAATGTGTTGAAAAGTGGGTGGCACCGGTGGGAAGCTTGTTTCAACCAAGGTGGAGCCACCGCTCGTCTTGTGTGCCTGACTGTACTGCACAACAACGATGTCACCATAGGTCATGGAGCCTTTGAAGCCATACCCTTGCTGTCTCTAAGGGACTTTTCAGCATATGCTTGCATAAAATAATCACAAAGGATAGGATGGGGGAGAAAGCGGTCGGTCACAGGGGAAATATACTGATAGAAATTCAAAGCGACTCACCTAGATGGCGAATATACCAAATTTACTCAACTGAATAGATGAAGCATCAAGGCAACTCATCTTAAACAATTATGAACAAAGCACGCAGAGGGCCTTGTTTCCAACATTTGTTAGGTCCTCTTCATTCCATAGCTAACCTAGGGTCCCGTGGGCCCCAACGGCAGTTGATTCTATATTCTTGATCCTTGATTCTTTAGCTTGATCCCAATATTCCATGGTCTGATGCAAGGGTTGTTGTTTCCATACATCAATTAGCCCCGGGAGCTACACATTGACTCCCAACAAGTGCCTTGATATGAAGGCGATCGCGATAAGCAAAACCGGAGGGAGGAGGTGCTCAGGAGGCATGCATACCGCCCAACCACGTCTGTAGTGCGAGCAAACGGAGTCCAGAGGGTCCCCGAACAGGTACAAGCACACTCGCGGGGCCACCTTGGTGTCGCCGTAGGTAGGTGGGCAGTGAGTATGCTTCAGATAGTCGCGATCTGAAGATAGTCAATTATACCCAGATCACATAAGTGAATCTTCTGGTGACATATGAAAGAGACCCTCTATAAAAGCAAAGTGGCAAATCGACAAAGCGAGAGAGTGGGGACATGAGAGTGAACGCGAGATATGCAAGGGTTGTCATTCACGCGCGAGTCGTCGGCCGTCAAGCCTCGAGGAAGGAATCAGTCTTGGGCGTGTCACTTGCATAGCTCGTCGACGGGTGCGTTTTGAGTTTATCCCTTACGATGCTAATCCTTGGTTGCGTTGTGGGCGCAATATGACAAGGGTGACCCAGGGTAGCAACGTGGGGGTTCGTGACTTGCAAGACTCAATGCAGGTTTATCACAAGCTTGTTGCACGCGTAGCATTTGTATGGGTGCATCGCTCCGTGAGATAAGGTGTACAAAAGGAGGCTTGACAGGGATGTTATGTTTCAGCAGACCTGTAACCAAATTGACTTTAAAGCCAGCCGTATCGAAAAACTCCAGTAGCAGGTCAGTTCCCACTCCGCCAACGGAGCAGATGTGAATGTCAAGGCGCATGTCCTCCTGGAATGCAAGCTTTCGATCAGGATTAACAGGATTAGCTACATCCGTTGGACACAACAGGAATTGAGAACCAGGTTTTTTGCAATAAAGAGCGCAAGAGGAATATAAGTTGTTGTAGGAATCCGAGTTCAAAACGAGCATACCAAACAAGCCAGGAGCTGCGCGACACCCCCTTGGTTTGCAGCTTGACTGGAAGCAAGGGCTGTCTGCAGAGCCTCCATTGTGGCGCTTTGCGTGTCCTATTCTTGGCTGCGCAGGCCAGACATAGAAACAGCACAACACACCCTTCAAGATCACTTCAGGTCTTAGATACTAGCGTCAAGGTAACGGTATAAAATAGAAAAGCCACGCACCCACCTCCCCACCCCTCCCGCTCCCTGTCCTGTTTTCGTGCAGGGAACAAAATATCGGCTATTCATACAACTGTTGCAGGATAATCAGAGAGTGACCGAAGTCAAATCTGCGGAAACGAGCTCCGGATAGAAACGACAAGTTAGCTTGTAAAATGGTGAGCCACAGGTGTCGACGAGGCTTGACTTTGCGGGTGTCGTAAGCCTTACCCACAGGCCGAAATGCTGGTAGAGCACTATGTCTCGTTATCAGCTTCAACGTTCAGAGAAAACGGGACCCTCATTATCCCTAAGTATCTATCTGCAACCCTTGCATTACGAAATTAAGTTACAGGGTCCAACCTCCATGTATCTCACGCGAATCGCTGAACGTGGAGAGCGCTCCTGGTGTGGTGTTGACCTGCCCTTTGGATCGGATACGGTGAATACGTGGAGGCCTATAATAGGGCATAAATGACTCGAACGAGGAAGTTCTCACAAGGACAAAGTAGATGGTGTTTGTGACAAGTGACCCCTATGAACAACAGCAGGTCTAGGTATCTATCGAAACCACAATGTTGTGAAGGAATGATCCTTATATAAACAACTGTCGAAGATCGGTTCACCTGGGTTAGTACTCTGAACACACAGCCATATGTATTTCGCAAGCCATACAACAATTGGCTGTTTTACTTGCGTATGATAAAGTGTACGAACGTAGCATAAGTCTGACTTCATCTCACGCATGGAAATCAGGCTACAACTCTGATTGGACAGTGTCTGTAACCAATTATCGCTTTGAATTGTGGCAGATTTCCCTCCAGGAATCGGGTTGAACTTTTGAAACCACAATAGGGCGAACCTCTTTGTGAAGTGATGATCCTTATATCAATATGAACGTAACTTGACTATCGCTATCGCTCATGCTGAACTTAAAGTAAGTAGGCGAGACTGCTTTCAAAAGTCTAGACTGGGCAATAGTGTCCCATGCAGGTTTATAAGGACGAACCTCGGGGGCAAATAGCCAAATACCCCTCGCCTTGCTCTTTATAAGGACGAACCTGCGCTTGCATAATATAATTGATGATTCAGGAGAGGAGAGGTGCACCCAAAACCCCAAAGCTGAAAGGGTATCACCACCTAATAATTTCGGGGAAATACACCCGCGCCGGTTCTGATCACTCGATTGTCGATGCCGATTGGTCGACAGTGTTGATTAATAGAGAGTTTCCAGCAAGTTTTGAACAGTGTTCTGAACACCAAATCCAACAGGGTCATCATCCACGCTGGAATCGTGACGGACACGTCAACGTGACGTCACCTCTCGAGTGTTCAGAACAGTGTTCAGAACAGAAATTTCTGATCACCTAACACTGACGAGGTGATCGGAAACTTTCGTCCTGAACACTGTTCTGAACACGCTCCGGCGAGGAATTATGACACAGGTTCGCGAATTTTATTATGACACAGTTTTCGATGTACACGCGAGCGATTTTTGTACAGGCAAGCGATTTCTGTCATTTGTTGTCCATGTCATCCTGTTCGATTTGGTGTTCAGAACACTGTTCAAACTCCTTGCTGGAAACTCTCTAATATTACAGTACCCCCCCCTCGCCTGCTCTGAGACTCCCGCACCCCTGACGTAAGCCGTTACAAGGCATACGATAGGTTTAAGGTTATTGATGAGAAGTGTGATTCTCGGGCTGGTGGGGGATATATATATATATAGGCAGATATATATGTATCACAGAATACAGACTTTCGGAATACTAAGATAATCACATAAAAGACTTTAGGGGTTTTATGCATCTGTGTGTTCCGAGCTACCGAGACTAATGCTGCGCGTGACACCACTCTCCGAAGGGGGACAGCAAGAGACAGGCCCCCCACCTTATAGGGGGTAAGTCGGTCTCTCCGTGACACCACCTCCTCCAGAAGGAGAGAGGTGAAAACAGAAAGCAGTGTCACAAAGGCCCGCCGGCCATCCTACATCATGAACCCTAAGGAGCCTTTTGCAGCTCAGCGAGAGGGGCATCCGCCGGTACTCTCCGCTAGTTCATGTTGCTAAGATTGGAACAAAGCAGGGCTACACAGAACGTTGTCTACGGAATTAGGGTTTGCGCCCTGGAATCCACATGGGGCCCTCAGCAAAAGCCGGCCAATCTTCATCGTCCTCGTCGATCTCGTCGTAGCCCGCAATCGCGGCGAGGGTGGGGTTGACGGGCTCATCGTCGTCCGTAGACAACGAGTCAACCGGCTCCACCTCGGCGGGCTGGTCCAGAGGGTCAGGAAGGGCGGCGGCCAAATCATGCGGCAGCTGAAAAGTATAAGCTGACGCTGGCTGCTGCGGATTAGCCGCTGCCGCCGCCGCATGTTGCTGAAGGTCGGGTCGTGGCGGAGGGTCGGAAGCCGAAAGCAGGGCACGGCTGTCCGAGAAGGCAGCCTTGCACACGTAGGGGCGGAGCCCCTTGGTGCTCTCGTGCACGTCGATAAATCCCCACAGTCTGAAGCATACTAGGCATGGGCGGCCTTGCCCCTCCCAATTACGGTAGGGGCCATGACCCGTGACCCAGTCACTAACAGCAGGGTGCACAGTCTCGGGGCGAGAGGCATAAGCCTTCGCACCACCAGACTTGCCCAATCCAGCACCACCAGAGTCAGGCACGCTAGGGGGTGGGAATCGAGCGAGCCTGCTGACGCCGTCGCGCTGCCAAACGCGGCGGACGCGAAGGGCGACGGTGTCAAAAGAGGGGGAGTAGTCTATGGTGTAAAGGTCCTCAATGATGCTATGGTAGAGGGGGGCCTCGTAGGGGGACTCGTCAGCGGACTTCTCCAGCATCACGAGGAACGTCTCGACGTGGGCGGAGTCGGAGAAGTCAGCGTGGTAGTGGCGGTGCTTGTCCACCAACACACGAAACTTATCGATGATGGGTTGTGGGTCCTCGCGCTCATCCACGCGCAAGGACCGCATGCTCTCCATGTAGGCGCCCTTGTCGGAACGACGAATGCCCTCCACCTCGAAGTGAAGACGAATGAGAAGAGCGCGTCCGTCAAAAGGATATCGCTTGGCGGCGGTGTGGTAGACAGCGAGGGCGCTCCCACGAAGTAAAACGGATAACATTGTGAAGACCATGTAGTTGACGACGTAGTTGTAAGAGGCGTAGGCCAACTCGAGGTCGAAGATCTTGGCGACCTCGACGGAATTGACGGAGTCGAGGACGGCGGTCATGGCCGAACGCAGGGCGAAGAAATCTTCCCGCGCACCACCACCCTCCAAGGTGACCCAGAAGCCTTGGGCTGATAACCACGCGCCTTGAGGATGTCGATCACATTGTCGGCGTACTGTAGTCGAAGGTTTTAGTGAGAGCGTCGGATAACACCCCACGCGTAGAAGCGCGGTATATGGGGTGTTGCGGAGAGCGTGTCGGAGTTCTCAAGGAAGTCCATGGGTCGAATCTCGCGATGGGTAGGCTTCTCACGCACAAACCCATCGTTTGTGCTCAAAATTGGGTCTTCCACGACCGCAGGTTCGGCGAGAGGTGGCCTAACACCACCGGACACCGAACGCGTAGAAGTCGCGGGCGAAGATGGCTTCGGGTTGAGCAAACCCCTAAGTACCCCGCGTGGTTTGGTTGACGAGGTGGACATGTTGTAAGTGGTGAGTTGGTCGTTAATTAGGAAACGAATCTGTTGTCAAAATGGTTAGTCGCGAGGAAAAATTACGACGTGGTGAAGTTCGTGAAGCCGTGGTAGTCGATAAGGTGACGAGTCTGTGCTCTGTGGTGGCCGGTACGTCCGGCGAGACGGAAATTAGGAACTCCAAAAAGAAAATGCCACCAAAAGAAGTGGTGACCCGTAACCTGATGAGAAGTGTGATTCTCGGGCTGGTGGGGGATATATTTATATATAGGCAGATATATATGTATCACAGAATGCACAGTCAGTGAACACAGACTTTCGGAATACTAAGATAATCACATAAAATACTTTAGGGGTTTTATGCATGCATCTGTGTGTTCCGAGCTACCGAGACTAATGCTGCGCGTGACACCACTCTCCGAAGGGGGACAGCAAGAGACAGGCCCCCCCACCTTATAGTGGGGGGATGGGTAAGTCAGTCTCTCCGTGAGTTATATCGTGTAGGCTGTAGCTGCGGCAGAACTCTGTCGAAAACAAATAAAATGGCCACAGGAGGCATGCATATAATTATATCAGGCTATTTCATAATCCAAAGACAGGATGCCCGGTCCTTTTAGTCCTTGAGGCTATCTATCTAGGCACTTTTTTGGTTTCTTCTAAGGTGCCCATCTTCCGCCGTGCATGTGCGTGCAAAGTAGCCTAGAACACACAAAAAATTGGTTCTTCTAAAGTGCACTTCGTCTTGTGCATGCATTGTGTCAATCTGTGTGCTGCCAAATACATTTCGATTGCTGCACATATGGATACTTGATTGATTTTGCGGGCATCTTCAAACGCAACGAGGTATTTAAGTTGGACTTTGTACTTTGGGTTGGCTTCGCCCAAAGTATAATTTCAGCCAAGCGCTTCCCGTGAGCGCACGGGCTCAAGGGAAGCGCTCGTTTCCCAACATGTATCCGTAAGCATGCGAGTTCATCTTGGGATAAGTAAGCACATGGAGAGTTCTTGGCGAATTTGCACTTTGGAAGTTGGGGTTTGTCACGAGGAAGTTGAAATCCCCCACTGTATGGGGGTCCAGCTTCTCCTAGTATCACCCCGTGCTGTGTGTGTCACTGACTGGTCGTGTGTCACCGTCCGTCACTGATCTGCTAGTTAGCTCGCACCCGTAACCTATCTATCAGTTTTGTTATCAGCCGGATTCACCAACACTGCTTTTCTGAGTTCCTGGTGCAGTGAATATATATATATATATATTATTCTCATATATATTATTCTCACATATATATATATATATCACCCTGCTTCCATCGTTATCGGTCCCACTTCACGTGAGTGGTGATTCCGCGGTAGATTCAGCTCGCTTCGCTCGCTCCCGATTCTAGTTCCGTAAGTTTTCCCGTATTTCAGATTATTCTGCACCGTCAAGCGGCAAATTTCCGTCTCCGTCTTTTTCTTTTTGCCGCTTCCGTAATTCGTGGCTTACCTACCGACTGTGACCGGTATCCCCCGCACCGTCTCCGTCAGCTTTCGCACATTCTGGATTACTTTCTACCCGACATGTCACAACAGCGCCAACTTGGGCTCGCTCGCTGAGGCCCTCCGTTCAGCGAGGCGGACTAGCGCCACGCCTTCACCGTCTCCCGTGGATTCCGGCGGTACTACGCCGGGCCCGACTCACCCGAGGAGGATTGTATCTACCGCCTCCTTGCGTTCCCGGCCATCATCACTGCGGCTGTCGCCATTACCGTCCGATTTCTTCAACGACCCGTCAGTCCTTTCCTCTACCCCAGTGGAGGAAGGCAGGGAGGAGGAGTATCTCGAGCAGCTCTCCTACGCCTTCACGTATTCCGCCGACATCGTCGCTGTTTTATTTACGGCCTGGAGGCCACAACCCGAAAAACGGCTATACCCTCGACACCGAGACTGCTGACGCCGATTTCAGCGCTTTACTTTCAGCGCTCCGTCACGTTTTATTTCCCATGTCCTTCCCCGAGTTCTCCAAGCTACTTGACCTCGAGCACGACTACGACTTCTATCACGTGGCACTCAACGAGATTATTTTCACCGTCCTCCCCATCGTTCTTCGCGGTACTGCATTGGCGCTTTATGCAGAGGCGGCCCGTTCCCACCCTGGGGACGGCCGCTACTAACATTCTACAGCGCGCCTGCGCTACGAGGTCGGGGGGGTCCCCGATTCCGACTCCGACCGTTTCTGGGTAAATATGCGCTCGACCATCATCAACGAGCCCGACGACCCAGCGCCGCAGCTCACCGTTATACGTACTCTGGGCGACAAGCACGCCCGGATCAACCCCGACTACAACGAGGCCAAGCGTGTGAAAGACCTTTGGCACATTCTCACCGCCTCGGCCAAGCAGTCTCCGTACGTCACCCCGTTGTACGTCACAGGGTATATTGCTTACCGTGGCGGGCCGGTCCGGGGCCGTAGCTCACCACTCCGGGCCGCATGCGGGCCGATGGAATATATGGATGCGGGCCGTGACGTTTGATATGAAAATACCAAAATTTATGAGAAACTATACGATTTTTACAATATCATCATACAGTACTTATTAAAATTAAAATTTCGCGCCTGCGGCGGGCAATTTTGGAGATTGGCCGTATTTGCCGAAAGCGGGCCAGTGGATTTGCTGCTTGCGGGCCGTAAAGAAAAAAATAAGCAATACACACTGGTACGTCAACGTCATCCGTGAATTGCGGGGTGGTACGCCTTTCTCCTTTTCCACATTATGCCTGCGTATCCGCACGGTATGGCGTGAGGAGCTTGCATTTGCAACCCCCGTGAAGGACGCCGCCGGCCACTCCCCGCCATCCGGTGGTGGTGGCGAGCGGGAGAAGAAGCCAAGCATCAACGCCGTCACCTTTGACCGCAAAGTCCGCCTACACTACCAAACCGGTTGGTGATTGGAAGGCGCGCGGAACCCGTCGGTGCCATGGTGAAGTGCCGGGTGGGCGTCGGGTACCCCTGTATTCTGTGCTTCCGTATGTGGGGGGTCACTGACGCTCACCCCGACACCCGTGGATGCTGCCCGTGCATGTGTAAGGAAGTTTTTGGCAGCGGGCTTGCACCCGACACCGCGCTCCCCGGCGCCGGGAAGCGGCCTCCGCCTCCGGCGTTCGCTGCTGCCCTTGCCTCCTTCCAAGCGCCGGACTGCCCTGCCGCCAGCCCTCCGGTTGTGCCGGCACAGCAGGCCGACACCCCTTCGGACGTGGCGGTCATGACCTTCATCGCACCTACGTCCGACCCGTCGCCACAGCTCGCCCCCTTATCTCCATCTACGGCTGGCGAGCCAGTGGCGCCGCCCGCGGCGCCACGGGCTGAGCGGCCATCTCTGCACCTGGCACGCGGATTCCTCCGATCGTCGCCAATGCCACAACTCACCAGACCTTGGAGCGGGACTAGCCCACCGAACCTTTTACTTGTCTCTTAGATGCCTAGGCAACGCCCATGCACGGATGTGCCTCTAGTTGGGTTGGAAAAGGCCCCCTCGGCCTAGACATTAAATTGACAATGGGTTAGGGTTTCCTTGCTCTTGCATGGCCACTCACACCTTCGGGGCGAGGTGGTGTCACGGGGAAGCTGAAATCCCCCCACTGTATGGGGGTCCAGCTTCTCCTAGTATCGCCCCTTGCTGTGTGTGTCACTAGTCGTGTGTCACCGTCCGTCACTGATCTGCTAGTTCGCTCACACCCGTAACCTATCTATCAGTTTTGTTATCAGCCGGATTCACCAACATTGCTTTTCTGTGTCCCTGCTGCAGTGAATATATATATATTATTCACACACACACACACACACACACATATCACCTGTTTCATCAGTTTGCCCTCCCATCCAAAGTACAAAATCAGCCAAAAGCTTCCCTTGCGCTTTAGCCCTTTGTCGTAATGCACGGTGCATGAAATGAAACAATAATTTCACGAGGAGCATGCGGACGGCATGGTTCACGGGTGGTTATCCCGTCCAAACACGATATCGGTTAAAGGTTCGAGTTTACATCTAAGTGAGCACAATATGAAAAATTAAAAATATGCGCGCAATAGCAGAAGCATACTGCAGAAAAACATACCCTTGCTGCCTTCAAGAATTGGACAAACGTTGTTTTAACCAAATGTTGCAGCTACGCCCAAGTCGGTGAGAAGCGATAATTGGAGTGACTCAATTCAAGTTGGAGGATCGTGCGACACATACTGAGCTCTCGAGTGTATCGAGAACCCAACCCTACATCGCACGGCCATTGATCTCCCTAAGTGCGTCCGGAAGCTGGACACGAGAATGAGTGGGATGTCATCCCCTTAGTTTATTTCCCTTGGGGTGTGCAGGCGAGGCGAGCGGAGGCGAGGGTTGGTCCTTATTAGTCGATCTAAAGATCTCCACTAGGTATGTGACTGTGTGACATTTGCGAAATTAATCGTCATCGTAATCATCGTCGTTTTGCGATCGGACGGCACTCGCGCGACACGATTAATTACGTAGAGTTTTCAGTTCGATTTTATTACTCTTGTTGCAGTTGGCAAGGCGTGCGACTATGGCCCCGCTCAGGTGGTGTAGCTGGCAAGGCGTGCGACTATGAACCCTGAGGTCTCGTGTTCGAGCCCTCACTCTGGGCTCAAGCGTCGAGTTTGAAGCGACGTATAAATCATATTCAGAGTTGATCGCCTGAATATAAATTTATATTGGAGAGATAGTGCTTGTCGCTATTACGTTCTCCATCAGATACATCGCGCGACGAGGTCCTTACTTTTGAGGGACTTGAGGAGTTCAACGTCGTCGACGAGCTGCGGTTCTAAAACTGGCGGAGGTCTATCGGGTGGCAAGATACCGTCTTCCGGTGAGCATCGTGGGCAGCGAAACTGGGTAGCGCACATGTGATGGTAGTGCAACTCACACTTAACACACGTTGTGAGTGTGAGATCCAAGTTACACAACGATACGATTGCGCTACCACATTTGTAGCACACCTTTGGTGCTACGTTATTTGGGCCACCTTAAGGCGAAACCGTTTCAGGTCTCGGGTGACCCACGTGCGCATCAAGCGAGCCTTCCGCTTCAGCGAGGTTTTGATCTACACGAGTATCGACATTCAGGTGTTGAGGGGTTGTAACTTGGCCCAACCAAGAATTTTTCAAAATTTTATCAAAAATATAGGTGATATTTCAGCAAATATATATATGTATATATAAATTCGAAACATATAGGGGGTCCGTAGGGAAAATATTCACCCACGTCTGCAAATTTTAAAGTTGGACCCTCATCGATCGATATTTTTCGAAAATTTGTCAAAAACAAACTTTGAAAGTACAGAGACGGTACGTAGAGACGGCGGGTACTGAGACACGAATACGTAAATAAATATAAATAAATAAATCCTACGGCTTGCACTCCGTTGGTACAATCGTTCGATCGCGTACACAGCATGAATCTATGAAACTACAATACAATTAATCGGTGTCGGCTGTCGATGTCGCTGTCGCCGCCCTTCCGTTCGTTCACATTAGACATTTACAATATTGTTTGTCGACAGTGAGACGCACGAACAACCAACAACGAACAGGAAGGAATCATTATCACCATGCTCGTCGAAGACTATTCTTCAGCTTCGGATGCAATACCCGAATCTGATATATCTGAGCTCGAGGACAACGCCAACACGACAACTCTCCGTCCAGTACACCTAGACCTGGGACGTGACGATGACGACTCATCGGAGGACAGCGACGACCGCGAACCGAGTCGCTTGGAGGTAGCGTATGCACACACGCGAGCACAACCCCTTACAAACACCTTCGACTTATTACATATCAGATCTCACCGCATTATTTCATCTCACCGCATCATTTCATCTCAGATCTCACTGCATTATTTCATCTCACCGCATTATTATATCTCCGCGCATTATTACATCGCCGCGCCTCCGCGCCTCCGCGCCTCCCTAAGCGGCTCTACGGCTCCGAAAAAGGGGGAAATTTTCATCAAAATTTAGGCATCCTGAAAAGGGCAAAAACATATAGGTTCGGCCCCGAAAAATGGGTCAAAATGTTTTAGGTGATTCCAATAAAATTCTTGGTTAGGCCAAGTTGTAACGGCGTCGCTTGTCACGGCACGGCTATTATAGACCAGTAATAACGACGTGCAAGTATTTGGTGGGTGTATGAGTGCAGCAGTCTGTTGACCAGAAGTGTCTGCGTGAGCTCAATGCTCCTCATATACTCCGTAGCGCTCTCACGCATCCCATGCGTTACCACCATCGAGTTGTGAACTCGAGAGCACTAGGTGGACCGCATGGCGCATCGGCCATACAATATAACCTTTGATGCTCGCATGCTGTTCAGTGCATGTTTGAAGCGAAGATGCGTCTTATCAGAACACTTCAGTTCTTCAAGACTTGTCTTATTGCTTCGCCATCTCGATGCCATATGCTTGGCCTCTCGATGA
This sequence comes from Cymbomonas tetramitiformis, assembly GCA_001247695.2. Taxonomy (NCBI): domain Eukaryota; kingdom Viridiplantae; phylum Chlorophyta; class Pyramimonadophyceae; order Pyramimonadales; family Pyramimonadaceae; genus Cymbomonas; species Cymbomonas tetramitiformis. The sequence continues at coordinate 12,108 of LGRX02018214.1, forward strand.
CAGATGCCACGCACCGTAGGTACATGCCAGACATACTGACCGTACATGTCATAGTCGACCGTACTGACTATACTTGACGACTGTATGTCATTTATTATGACATATGACATGACATGACAAGTATGCCATGTATGACATGTATGCCATGTATGACATACATGACACATATGTCATCGGCCATATGCCTGACAGATCTTCCCTCTTAGAAGTGTTGTGACCTCACAATATAGGAAGCATACCTTTGTATAATGTCTTTGATGTCTGTGTTGTCGAGCTGGCCAGTCTTCTTACACCAGTGAGGCGTCCCTCGAGGTGTTTTAGGATATCGGGGGAAACTGCGTCCACTTTAAACCGTCACCTTACAGATCTTAGGATGTAGCCCCCCTTCCGTATCATACTTCAGGGAATCCCAATCCGTCGTGCGTTACGGAGAGATTTTGCGCATGCCGATCGTTTCTTGTTTCCACGGCTTTTAAGGTGCATCCACCCTTCCTCCCCTCCTGTTAATTGCTTTCAAGAGGATCAACGGCCTGAGATAATTTATCGAACAAGTTCCTTCAAGGTAACAATGTAAATATAAATACCGATGCTCTCAACGTCGGACAGGCAACATGCTTGACGCTCTGAATGTGGCGTATGCTAGATGTTGTCAAATGTCAATGTCAATTCACTATGATTCAATATGCAGTTCTTGGGTTACAGCCCACATACATTGTCGGTTCCGGGTCACAATAGTGTGCCCAACTCAAACAATACTTCTGGATAATGATTTTCGTAATTAACAATGAAACCAGTGATGGTACCGAAGCTAATGGAGATTCAATCAAGAATATGAATATCATTTCTCTACCCTCGTAACGGGGTTTCACTACAACATGCACCCCATAAAAAAACATCAATACAAAAAATCCTCCCCGACTAGTGAGGCACAAATAGGCAACCCTATTGACACATTGAACCCTATTGGCACATATTGAGGTACTAATAGGCAATTTAAGTTAGGGCGTGCATGTCCTACGCCATACTCGACCTGGACCACATAAACGCCCATGTGGTTGACATAGAGTTTCACAGCGGTGCCTAGCCGGCAGCTAATCCTTACCCAAGAATACAGATGTCAAGTTGCAGGTCCGATAAGTGAAAACTTTGGGATTTTCACCTCGATGAGCAAAACGCCAGCAAAATGAAAAGCGCAAACAACCCAAATCCTGTGCTCACAGGATGGTTAAGCCAACCGCAATCCTGATCAAGGAAATATCAAGGTCCAAAAGTTTAAAGTTTGGTATACTATTTAATCTTTACATGCACAATAACATTATTACATGAATTGATGGAGAGAAGAGTGGGCTAAAGTGAGCATGTCATATCATTGTAAAGATATAATTGTGTGATGCGAAATCGGTACGCGTTAAATTCATCTGCTCTCTGCAACAGAACAGTTTACTCGCTTGCTTAAGCGGTCAGCAATCATTCCAGGAACTTCAGCGTATCTCAATGGGAAGCAGCTGGTTGAGAATTGTAAAGGCCCGGAATGTGCCCTCGGGCATCAAGACATTTTGCTACCATTCTCACATCCTCGAAGGAATGCCCTCGCTGTCCAAATGCTCCTTTACACTATTGATGCTCACCTCTTCCCGATGGAATATACCGGCAGCAAGGCCAGCAGCAGCCCGAGTTGACTTGTACAAATCAAATTCACCAGCCCCAATATTCCGCATGCTCAATCATTCCAACAAAGCCATGGCGCAAAGTAAAACAAAATCCATGAATTCACTGACTGATTCAGATTCACGGACTGATACACAAACACTCGAGAAACTGACACAGCGACCGCCAGAGAAACTGACAAAGCGACCGCTCTAGAAACTGACACAGCGACCGCCAGAGAAACTGACAAAGCGACTGCTCTAGAAACTGACACAGCAACCGACTTCCTTGAGGCGACCCGGCGTGAGGGCGCGAGCTGACGAGGTGAGGCACAAGGCTCGCAGGCACGAGTTAAGAAGACGCCCGACTCAACTAAAAATACCACCCGAATTGCAACGTGCAATCATAAGACAAGTTCGCCAGCCTACCTTGAACATTTCAGAGAAGTGCTCTGGACAGCCTGCGCCACTGCTGGCAATGACGGGAATGGTCACCGCATCCGAGACCATTCCAATCAAGTCAATGTCGAAGCCATCCCCAGTTCCGTCCTGTGATGCACTAAGCACTTCAGCTTCACAAACATATTTGGCCGCCCATACCCCAAAGAAGCACACTGCATGCTGATAAAACAGAAGCTCTACTGCAGCTCACATGAGAAAGAAAGGCAACCCTCAGTGAGCTCGCTGTCGCCCGGGGAATTCCTTGTGGGCGTGGACCTTGTCAATGCAGTTGAGCAAAATTTCGCCCGCCCCCAGCTCTTCGACCCCTTTTGCAAGTTCGTACGCCCCAAGAGGTCGGCCTTCCCGCCCGCCTCTTACAGTGCACTGGTACCAGCAGAACTCCTGCACAGCCTCCCGTCCAGTCCGTGGCCTGAGCATCCAGTTCCAACTTATCTGCACCATGTGCAACGATACAGCTAGCTACCATAGGCTGGCCAAGCTTTCGCGCAGCACCCTCATTGGCTGGCCAAGCTTTCCCGCAGCGCCCTCTTGCTGTGTGCTGCAACCCTACAAGCTGTCTAAATCCAACTAGAGATTCCAAGTAGGGTTCACCAGGACCAGGCATCCGTCTAGGGTTCCACACATCTCCATCTGCCAGCAGGCGCTGATTCGATCGAGGGAAACCAGGGACACGCACCTCTCCATTGGGGCCGGGGACAGAGGAGCGGATGGTGTGATGAGGGACCGCATCTTGAGAGTCCACCCACACCTTCCTGGGATCCACGCTCACCACCACGGCCTGCTTGCCATACGTCTCCGAGATCTGCTCAATCGCACTCTTGCCGCTCGGCTTGCCTGCCCGGCGCTCCCCCTCGCTGCCATCTCACGTCTCACGGCCCTCTCAACCCCAGCCGCAGCCCGACAGAGGAGAGATGCCCCACAGTCCGGGAAAATGACATGTCCCCCTGCGAGCCCCTTCTCAACCCCCGCTGCAGCCCGGGAGCAGGGAGACGTCCACCCTCCGAGACTCCTCTCAACCCGAGTCTTAACCCGGGAGTGGAGAGATAACCCCCATTCAAGCACCCTCTCAAACCAAGCAGCAGCTGGGAAGAAGGTAGACCACCCCCCTGGAGCCCCCTCTTGATCCCAGCGGTAATCCAGGAGAGCGGAGTTATCAACCTATCAGACATTTCCAGGCCCCACTGAGGGGGCTGCACGTGTCATCAATGAGAAGGCATCACCAGATGGGAAAATCTTCCCGGATCATGCCAACCCATCTGCAACAGCCATAGAGCTCAGCAGTTAATTGCGCATGGAGCCACGCACCTGCAGCCAGCAAGTCTTCAACGGCACTCACAGCGTCCGAGCCAATGGAAATCTTGTCAGCTCCGGACCTGCCAGTGTGTGCATGTGATAAACGGCACTCTAAGCTTATGCAATTTCACCGCCCAGCGTGTTAGCCCTCTAATGCCTCACACACTACACCGCCCAGCGTGTCAGCCCTCTAATGCCTCACATACTGCGTAGGTTGTACATTGATGGAGTGCGGCTATTGTACATTGATGGAGTGCGGCTATTGTACATTGATGGAGTGCGGCTATTGTACATTGATGGAGTGCGGCTATTGTACATTGATGGAGTGCGGCTATTGTACATTGATGGAGTGCGGCTATTGTACATTTATGGAGTGCGGCTATTGTTCATTGATGGAGTATGGCTATCGTACATGCTCCTCACACTTCATGAACATGCTTACCCAACCCCGCTGTCTGCAGATCTATGCAGCGGCCACACAGCTTCATCTCGCAGTAAGGTAGCCACCTGAAGTACTCGGCAGCCACCTCGAGGCTGGAGTAGCTCCGGCCTGTGGCATCTGTGAAGTCGCGGATGCCACCTCCCACCGTGAGGGGCACAAACACCGTCTCTGAAGAGCGCTGCAACACCTGCACGAGCGCCGCGACGGAGCCGGAAGTCCGTCGGATGGCAGTCAGCACAGAGAGGCCGCATGCACCTTCTGCCAGATGCCAGAGGTTTTTTAAGCAGGCCGGACAGGGAGAATCACGGGAGACTCAGATGCCTTCCTGTTGCATTTATCTCAATTTACCAAAGCCACCACTGCACAGCTTTCAATTAAAGAGAGATACCTTGCTTGCGAATGCAAAAGCACAGAACAACGGATTCCCGGGATGGCACCGTTTCAAGCAAACGGAGGATGAACTTTGAGATTCTAGTTTAGGAGAACTGAAAACGACCTCCTCGTGATCCAACAGCCCAGGAAACAAAGCCCGATCCACTGATTGAGGAATCTCTAACACCATTGTTCAATTAACCAAAATAGGTACAGAAGTTGCAGTAAAGGCCGAAAATTATGTGGCAGTGCCGAGAGGTTTAGACAAAGCAAAGGCAAAGGCAGGTGTAAGGTGTAAGGTATGGGGCAGAAGAGCAAGGTTGAATCGCCGGCTGAGCACCTCGAGCATTGGCATATCTTCGAGGGGAAAGTCCCTGAATCCGGTGATGTTGAGGAATGTCACCTCATCTGCCCCTTCCTGAAAGTAGCGCCCTGCGCATTGACACCTCATCACCCCTCACACACCATGCCACACCCCGGTGAAGCCCCCCCATGCACACGCTGGAGCAGAGGCAAACCCGGTGGCCCCCATGCACACGCTGGAGCAGAGGCAACTCCCGTGACGCCCCCATGCACACACGTTTCTGAGCAGAGGCAAACCCCCGTGACGCCCCCATGCACACGCTGGAGCAGAGGCAACCCCGGTGAAGCCCCCCCATGCACACGCTGGAGCAGAGGCAACCCCGGTGAAGCCCCCCATGCACACGCTGGAGCAGAGGCGACCCCGGTGAAGCCCCCCATGCACACGCTGGAGCAGAGGCAACCCTGGTGAAGCCCCCCTATGCACACGCTGGAGCAGAGGCAACCCCGGTGAAGCCTCCCCCATGCACGCCTCCGGGCAGGCGCATACCTGCGAGCTCCACTGGCTTCCCAAGATTCCGCACATCGTTGTCACCAGCCTTCTCCCTCACGTCATACTGGTCACCCTTTGTCACTACCTGGTGCGGCACAGTAAAGATTGGCGAGCCTGCGATCAATGTCTCTGCCGTGAAGCATTCTCAAACAAAATACAACATCCACACAGAACCCCACCGATGGTCAGACCACACCTGATCTACACAATAATAACAGCTCTCCACAGCCACTAGGTCTACGCTCAGTGCTCTCCACAGCCCCCTGATCTACACACAGCAGCTCTCCACAGCTCCTTGATCTACACGAGCAGCTCTCCACAGCCCCTTGATCTACACGCAGCAGCTCTCTCTCCACAGCCCCTTGATCTACACTCAGCAGCTCTCCACAGCCCCTTGATCTACACACAACAGCTCCCTCAGCCCCTTGATCTACACAACAGCTTCCACAGCCCCTTGATCTACACGCAGCAGCTCTCCACAGCCCCTTGATCTGCACACAACAGCTCTCCACAGCCCCTTGATCTACATGCAGCAGCTCTCCACAGCCCCTTGATCTGAGGCAGCCCCCTGCTCAAGATGGAGCTGCAGCAGCCAAACATACCAAATCGCCGTTATCATTGGCACGCACGTCCAGACAGGCGATGACGCGCTTTGCCAGACATGTGGAGCGCTGCACCCCACCCCAGCATTTCAAGCCCCTCAAAACAGAAGTGCCCCAGTAAAGCTAAAACTCGTGACAGCGCGCAGGTATGTAAAAACCATGTCTGATAGAATCGAGGAAAGCTGCTCAACAACCCGGTGACCCGAGATCGCAGTGCATCGATATGAAAGGCAACAACCCTGCGTCCAGAGCGCCCTCGCAGTGACACCGCGTCCAGGGCCCTCGCAGTGACACCGCGTCCAGGGCCCTCGCAGTGACACCGCGTGCAGGGCCCTCGCAGTGACACCGCGTCCAGGGCCCTCGCAGTGACACCGCGTCCAGGGCCCTCGCAGTGACGCCGCGTCCAGGGCCC
>LGRX02018215.1:0-11957 GCA_001247695.2 Cymbomonas tetramitiformis
TCGGGGCGCGGTGAAGGCGAGGCGGGCGGCGGGGAGTCGTCGACATCTCGTATCAATATCGAGAGAGGGGTGGTGTTATCGATGGAGGCTGCGACAATGAGCATGATTGCAGTGGCAATGGACATGAGACAATGTCGCACGCCACGTGTCCGTAATTTTATGGGAAATACGCGGTCGGCGTACATTACCTTGCCCGGTTTTTCTTCCAAAATGGACGGGATCGGCAACCATGACGGGTACCGTAGGGTCGTTAGCATGTCTTGGGCGCAACGATGAAAGTCGCGGGGAGTCATGCAAGTTGGTTCGTCCTTGCGATGGCCACAAGTGTAAATCTGAACCATGCCGACGTTTCTCGACTTACGCGCTTGCAATCTACAAGCGGTTACGTGACAAAGAGCACGCATCATGTCTTCCGTTTGGCACCTGCCACGTTAGAGTGCAGTTAAGATGTCGCTAGTACGTCGATACATAGTCTTTACCATGCTAACGGCATCATATGTGTGCGACAGTGCTGCGAAGGTCCAAATGGACGATTGTGATTCAAGAGTCCAACTGAAAGTTAGGGCACTTTCAAAGGGTCCTTGAAAAAACGAAATCACTCACCTTGCATCATTCACGCACGCCACAGTGGTTTCCGCCCATTGGCTAACTCGAAACTTCTTCGTGTGCTCCTCGAAATGTTGACCCAACCGGAAACCCTCCGGACAACCGACGGTATCGGCAGCAAGTGGTACCGCCGGAGTTGATGGTGCGGAGGTGGCAATATTCACCGGACCACGCGGTGGTGCCAAGGGTACTGGGTGAGGTGCTGGGTGACACATGGCCATTCGGGCTAGTCGTGGCGCACGCGTTTTGGCCACCGGTCGTTCTTGTCGTTGGAGGGAAAGCCCACGGTGACCCGGGGCCGCACGGGGTGTACTTGCGGACGCCTGCACGAACTGGTCATCGGATGCATCGGGGGGAAGTTGGCGAGTCCATTGTTCACGTAGCGCGGAGAAATGCTCTCCGGGGCGAAGTGCTTTACGGGGCATCGCAGGCCTGTGACCCCCCCCCCGTAGGCGCGTTAAGACGTGGTTAGTACGTCATAAAGGAGTCCTAATGCCACACGTTAGGGTGTCATTAGGATACCGTTAGGATGGGCGAACTACAGGCATCCTAAAGGCCTCCTAAAGGTGTCCTAACCAGGGAATCTTTTGAGGAATATTCCTCTAGGCGCGTTAAGATGTGCACCCTAAAGCACGCCCTTAGGACACCTTTAACATGTTGTCGCCGTTAGCATGTAGTTACCACGCCTTTAGCATGCGTGGCGTTAGCATGTTAACGGCGTCTAGTCTCACCTAGTATGCCGCTAACGGCGTGGCGATAGCATGTTAACGGCGTCTAGTCTCACGTAGTGGGTACCGTAACGGCATACTAACAAAGACGCATGCAAACAAAAAAAAACTAAAAAAAAACTGCAAGTCTGGCGTTAGGATACTAAATGACACCATAAGAGCATGCTACCGGCATAATATCCGCGTAATGTACATGGCATGCTAAAGGGGTACTAACGTCATATGACTTGTATGACATAAGCTATAAGACCCAAAAATAGCGAAAAAAACAAAAATTTGGCAGGGAAATGGGCAAGTTGAAGGGAACACACCCCTCCAAGCAAAATGTTGGTTTTGTTTTTTTTGCCATAGATATGAAGCATTTTGTGCGCACGATTTTTTCAAAATGCGCAGGAGCAAAAAAATAAATATAAACAAAAGAAATAAAATGGAAAGTTCTCACCCCCAATGATTTTGTAGCAATCGGACGGTCGAGGTGACACCCAGAAGAATGGACCGAACAAAATCGTTTCTTATATATAACTGCCCCTTACAGGGATTCGAACCGCACACCCTCCGCCTTCAAGAGCGACATCCTACCACTAGACGATTACGGCAAGAGCGATGCTCACCGCAGATGCAAAGTGACCAAGTTCAATGACACAACGTATGACACAGAAGGGCTTGCGTAAAAAGGTCACGAAAAAAGAAAATTGAGCGCCACAAATTCGAACTGCGTGGTCAATGCGAATGCAAGGTAACGAACCGAAGTTCGAACGGTAACCGGGGAGGAGCGCCGTAGCATGCTAGCCGCCAACTAAAGGCGTCTTAACGTTTCACTCTGCGTGGTGTCTCATCGATAAAGACGCAACTCACCCGTACCAAACCGTACACACCCTAAGCCAGCCGAGCCCCTCACTCAAACATCCACGCATCGATGAGTCACCCCACAACCGAGGAGCGAGAGGCATACGACGACCTCTGCGATGCTATGGGAGAGGAGAAATCATTGGCGGGCTTGTTGGACTACGTGTCGTGGCATAGAAAAAGCGAAGAGGGATTCGCCTCCGCCCCCGCCACCGCAAAAGATGCCAAGTGGAGTAATACCAAGCAAAGGCCCCCCCGAAAATTAAAAGAGGGAGCGGTTGGGATGCGCATGCGCAATCGCGGGGTTCTACAACCCCACGAGCGGGCGGTGCGCGCCGCGATCAACAAAGAGACGGGTGCGCACCGCGGTTCGTTGGATTGTCGTTGCTAGGTTGTATTCTTGTTGCTTAATTAACTTTCTTCTTCCTTCACGTTGTGCGAATACTCAGTGGCGATGAAGGAATGGAAACCCCTCGTCAACGTGGGGGCCCAACAAGAAGCGTACGCCGAGCTCGTGCGCAAAATCGCCAAGGAGAGTGGTCACGACCACTCCGTGGACGTCGCAATCATCCCCTATATACAGGGGAAGATAAGAAACGACGTCAACAACTTCCGCTCCGCGTTCCGTTATGGATCGTGGAAGAAGAAGGGCAAAGCGTGGGTCTTGAAGCCCCACGCAAAGCACCCCTTCGCGAAGGTGGAGGGGGCGGAGGGAATCTCCCTCACGGTCTACAACGACGCGGCAAAGCTTGAGGCCTTGAAAAAAGCTGGGATTGAGCCTGTGGCTCTTCCCACCACGTACGAGGAGGGCCTCCCTAGCCTGGAGGATACACGTAAGTTGCACGTAATGAGCCCTTTTGTGAAAACATGCATAACTTATTTCCTCTCTGGACACTGTGTTTTCTGTTAGTACACCTTTAGTATGGCGCTAACATACTAACTGCATACTAACTGTTTACTAACTGCTTTGCAGGCGAGTGTTTACTAGCCTCGTGGTCGAAGAGCGTTTTATCCCTCGGGGACGAAGAGGAGGAGGACGCCGAAGAGGAAGAGCCCCTCCGAAAGCGACCTGCTGAGTCGGAGGAGGCCCCCGGGGCTTCTCCCTCCAAAAGCACGAGAGCCCAAAAGGCCAAAAAGGGCAAGGAGGATCCTCGCGACAAGGGCAAGGAGGGGGAGGGGGGGGGACATGGAGGCACCCAGTCGGACGAGGAAGACCACGTCAACCTGGCCTCGAGGTATCCAGTGGGGACCGAGGTCTACGTCTACGCCCGCCCTACGGCCGATGACGAGGCCATCAAAGCCCCATTGGAGGAGAAGGAATACTTCACCTCCAACGGGGCTTTAAAACAGGAGGTGCCCCTGTTGGCAGGGAAGGTCACTGTGTGTGACCTCCACCGCCAGTCAGTGGAGCATTGGCACGTATCCGAGGAGCTGAAGCTCCCCCCCCTCTTCCTGGGTCTGGAGGTGAGTTTTGCTGCACTTTTTGCCTTTAGGATGCCTTTAGGACTCCTTTAGTATGTTATTGGCGTCTTAACGGAATTTGCAGCTGTATTCACTTTCCCCTCTAACTTAACTTAATCTGGTTTGCCACAGATATCGAAGGCAAACCACCGAACAGGCAACTCAGGTGTCGACGAGTTCGCCGGGAAGGGGATCGCGGCCTTGAACACGATTCTCAAAAAAGCCGACCCCTTCCTAAATAAAGCCCTTGTAAGGGGCAAGGACCTTGAAAGATACTTTTGGGCAGCCTTCCGGGGCAAAAAAAACGTTGCCCTGGCTGCTAGCCCCTTGCCCCTAGTCGTAGATGCCTCGTACATCCGGTACGGGGCATTAGAGCACGCCTTCGCGGGCCCCCCCGAGGAGGATGCGTGAGGAGGATGCCCCTCACGCGTATGGGGCAACATGGTAACATTTTTGTAATTATGAATTTTTGTACTTGTGCAAATAAATCAAACTTGTTTCATAGTTTTGTAGCACGTTTGCTTGCACTGTTTCCCAATCTTGTTTTGCTATTGCACACTCCGTCCATAACAATATCAGTATGCCGTTACTATGTCCCAGATAGCATGTCGTTAGGACGCCTTTAGGGTGTCGGTGTTAGTATGTCCTAACGTCGTCCTATTAACATCATAATGGCATCCTAACGCCAGTTATAGTGCATGTGTTAGTATGTCCTAACGTCGTCCCACGAGCATCATAATGGCATCCTAACGCCTGTTAATATGCATATGTTAGTATGTCCTAACGTCGTCCTATGAACATCATAACGGCATCCTAAAACCAGTTAAGATGCATGTGTTAGGGGCGTCCTAACGGCATCATATGCACGTACTAACGGGTCGTTAAGACGTATGGCGTTAGTATGCCGTTAATATCTAGTCTCACGTAGTGGGTACTGTAACGGTATCCTAACCGCATACTAGCGGCATACTAACTTGACTACATATACTGCTGTTAGTATGCCTTTAGTACACCTTTAGTACACATACTACAATTTCCTAGGACCGTAGGGTGTTGAAGTAGGGCATAGTGTTCTTGGTTGGAGGAACTGGTTTATTGTACGGGTCAGTCAAGTTCTTCTCCGAAGGTACTCTCCAGCACATAATCCAGCCCAGTCTGACAAAGTCTCTGCTGGATGTGACACACCGTGTGTCACTTCCTGTTATCTGTACTAGTACTCAGTACAGTACGGGTGTCACAGGTCGTTTAGAGTTCCCGGCATAAAGCCGAGACTAACTTATGTTTATTCACACTTATGCAAACATGTCGACAAACACCGAAAGTGAAAGCATTCTGACTGTAACCCGATATATACCCGCAGTTATATATCTCACAGGTTATTATGGTGCGCCAGGCACCTTCCACTACTTTTGGTAACATGATTGGCTAAACGCCTCCGCTTGGTGGGGTGTTGGGGGCCCCATTTTATGGTTGCGCTATGAGGACTCGCGGTTGAGGCACGCGTCGTTACGGAGTAATTGTGTTTATCGCTGCAGCGTACCCTACGTGATTTTTTGGATGTCCACGGGATTTTCGTTTAGACTGGAATTGATCACTCTTTGTCACGGACTTCTTGCGGAAGTGATGTTCTTCGATGGCTACTGCCCGGCAGTACTTGTAATAGTACTGAAATCGTGTTCGGTACTATTACAAGTACTGAGTCCCCGCGAATTTTTTCAGGCATCTCCGTTGGTTCGGTTGGGCTACCATCCATATCTTGGCACATTTATGACCTAAACTAACTTGCCATATGCTCCATTGGTCGATATTCCACTTGGAGGCTTCTCACTGGACGTATATAACACAATGGGCAGTGATTTTCCGGATTACCTGCTTGACAAATATGTCGAAAATGACATGCCTCTTTCAATAATTTTTTTCAAGCACAACACACCGCCGAATCAAGTGGAAAAGCATTCAAATTGAAGGCAGACATCATATCATATCATGTGTGGGTCATAGGTCCCGTTGGCATAGAGTGATTGGTTCCACAAGAGTGACAAACATCTATGAATGCCATGTGTAAAACCTAAAAATGATATGTTTGAGGGGCCGCCAACAACCACGCTTGGCGATAGGAATGACGCATTTAATGCATGCTATGCATATGGAAAGGCCATGAGCAAGTAAATTTGTCATCTATACATGTATATCGAATTTTAGAAGCCTTCACGACCGCCATACTGTGACTTATGTTCTTATGTCACACGTTCGCGCGGAGCCAATTCAATAATTTTCGTCCTTGAAAAAAGCGAATTTCGGATTTCTGGCGGGTGTGGGTCATATTCCATCACCGCGCGGGCCCAAATTCATATCAATCACGCAAGTGACTCGCTAGATATCTTCAATACCTTCCAATATCGAAACATGATGGTTGGTTTGACCTCCAAGGCCTCGCATGAGGGTCTCTCAAGGGTTATAGTGTTCAGTACTTGTAACAGTACTGAGCAAAATAAATTATTTTCAGGCATTTTACCCATCGAAAGCGCGCTCAAAATACACCACCTTAAACTTGATGGTGGCATGTATACACGTTTTCAGAAATTCAAAAGGGTCATAAATGAATTTTCTGAGATGTGGTTTGACCTATATGACCAAGTTTAATGCCGGCTACGTCTATTTTACTACGGTACTTGTAACAGTACTGAAGCTCCGGGCAGTAGCCATCGACTTCCGCATTTCTACAATCGGGATTTCACAGTTACGGAAGTTTTGACTGCTTTTGCCATTACCATTTCCGCGGGTTCCTCCTCTCCGCGCCATCGCCACCTTACCCCGACGTACCCACCTATAGGAATTTTATCATGAGTGTTTCTTCGCACGCTACACCCCCCATGGGGGCTCACAACCGAATTCGACTAGACACAATTTTCCCCCGAGACGTTGGGATGCGCTATCGGCCGACACCTGCATCTCCGGCAGCTACTTTGACGGCTCCTGAGCGGACACGTGCCGTGGCCGTTCAGAATTCCTCATGGGACGTGGATTTGATCAAGAGGACATCTCGGGACGCTCTTGGCACCAAAGATGCGTCATTCCGAGGTGACGAATCGGACCGCAATGTGCTATGGACGTCGTTGGTGACGTCTTTGCAATCGGCATTTGAGCTGAAGGACCCCGCCAACGACACCCTCTTCGACTTGGCGGATGCCAACAAGGAGGTCATCAGCGTCTACAACGCCATTCTCTTCACGACGTTGGCATCTTTAACGAAGCCGCACTCACCCGCCAGGCGTTGGGTGGACGCTTCTGGACGCGCTTCCCCGCGAGATGGGAAGCGGGCCTTGCTGGAAATCACGAAGCGGCTGCTTCCTCGTGTTCTACGACCCCTTGGGAACCACGAGGAGCTTTGTGCCATCCGATGATTGAAGTGGCTTCGACTCCAAGCTCCGACCCCGATCCGTTAATCCAAGACTTCGACGCCTGCTTGACGGCTATCCGCAACTCGCCCTCTGGTCCGCTCGACGACATGATGGCCAAGAGGCAGCTCCTCGCGTCCCTCGACCCCATCATGTACGACAAGGTCACCACTCCACTTCGGCTCGACGTGGAATTGGCCAAGGTCGACCTCGAGGACATCTACGCCCACATCCTCGAGATTTGGGAGAGCGAGAACGGTGCTACCCGCGCGAAGCAGCCTAAGCCGTCACCTCCGACTTCCACAGCTATACTTTACTCTGGTGGAGTAACACGCTATTCGATGAAATTGACATTAGGGTAGATAATTGACATTAGCTGTTTTTTGGCGATATTTAGAAAATATATTTGCTAAAAATGTTAATGTTGAAAATATTTTTGCTCGCAGGCCTCCGCAACGGTAAAATTACAAGACACGTACGAAAATGTTTCCAAGACACGGTGAAGCATGCAATTTTTTTCTGTGTTGTAAATGGTAGCGAGCATGACATACGAAAGAAATGAGCAATTGCCATATCAGATTTCTCTAATAATCGTATTTACATCATGTACATCTATTTCGTGCGTCTAAGTCAGCTGATTCTACTCACATTTCAACATCGCTACCGTCGTCTAGGTCTTTACACCTCTATCTGGTAAGGTCTGGACCGGCCTGGACAGGTCGGCACTTCTTCCCTCGTTTTCGCTATTGTCTTCATCGCCTACTGTTTCTTCCATTTGCCCGTTATCAATTCGTCTTTTCTTGGCTCTTTGCGCAAGCAGTGCGACTATAAGTTGCCCATACTGCTCATCTGGGATACAACCTTTTGCTTCGTTAGCTGCGATGTTCCACGCTAGCAATATCTCTGCACTTTTGAAGGGCGCAGTTGACGGCGTATCGGATGCGTTCTCCCAGAAGGCTCCCGCTTTCGCTGCCAACACCTTTCCGAGTCTTCGCTCCTTAGTGTCCGTGTATGTCTTCACTTTCAGGTACTTGTACTTCAACTCCTTCGCGTAGACAATCCGTGCATGCACTCGAACAAGCATCAGGGGGTCCGACCATTCGTTGCCGTTGAGCTTGACACGGAATTGGCATACATCGTTGGCCTTCACGCCCGTGATTTCTCCGAAGCAAACGGCGTAGCTGTTTACGGTCATCTGATCGAACGAAACCTCCCATACCGGGTTGGCCACGTACGCTTCGGCTTTTCTGGCAGCCCAATTCACCGCCTTACGTTTGCCCGTGTACACGGCAATCGGTGCACGTTCTACACGTTCTTGAATTCGGGCTGGAATTTCTGCTGCTGCTGGCATCTGAGCTTCGGCGAGTCTGAGAGGAGCTTCCAGGGCATGCACCAAAGGGGCATTCAAACGTGCGTGCAATTTGCTCGGCAAAACGAACGGGACATTGGGCTCCTCGAAAATGCCCTCCTCGGTCAGCTTTCGTTGCTTCCTCAACAGCTCCGCCCACCACGCCTCGTGGGTAGGTGTAAACGTCGTACTCAAAATGGTCCGTAACCCTTGCACCAGATCCTCGCCCTACCAAATAGGGACGGGTCCATGTGATTCACAAATCACATGGACCCCGCATGGACCTCACGTGGACCCCCGTGGACTTGGAATGGACCTCGCATGCCCCAAATGGTCAGACATTTCTCCCTAGGGGTCCATATGGGGTCCACTGAAGGTCCATGTGGGGTCCATACGGTTTTCAGTCACATGGACCTCACATGGACCCTCCCTACGGGTCCATGTGGGGTCCATGTGATACCTCTTAGTGTGTACGTAGCATGTGGACCCCACATGGACCGGTGAGGGCCACATGGGTCCGATGGTCAGACATTCCTACGGGTCCATGCGACGCATGGACCCAACATGGACCCCGCATGGACCAGTAGGTACAATCACATGGACTTCACGGGGACCACTCAGTTATCATCACATGGACCCCACATGGACCGGTGAGGGCCACATGGGTCCGATGGTCAGACATTCCTACGGGTCCATGCGACGCATGGACCTCGCATGGACCCGTAGGGAATGCATCACATGGACCCAGCATGGACCCCGCCCGTTTGGGCGCTCGCTCGATGGGTCCATATGATTACTCAGCAGGTCCATGTGATTATTAAGCGGGTCCATATGATTGTCTTGCGGGTCCATGTGATTATTTAGCGGGTCCATGTGGGCATTAAGCGGGTCCGCGTGATTCTTCAGCGGGTCCATGTGGGCATTAAGCAGGTCCGTGTGATTATTTAGCGGGTGCGTGTGATTATTAAGCGGGTCCAAGTGAGTACTCCGTTGGTCCATGTGATTATCAAGCGGGTCCATATGATTGTCTTGCGGGTCCATTTGATTATTTAGCGGATCCATTTCATTATTTAGCGGGTCCATGTGGGTATTAAGTGGGTCCGCGTGATTCTTTAGCGGGTCCATGTGACTATTAAACGGGTCCACATGATTATTATTCCATGGGTCCATGTGACTATTCCACGGGTCCATTTGATAATCATGCAGGTCCACGCACGTGATTATTTAGCAGGTCTATGTACTCTCTTGTGAGTCCGAAAATGCTGCCGTTCGTGCTATCGCTGGGCATGAGATTCTCGCATGGCGGAGGAAGGCAAAGCATTGTTACAAAGATTGTGCATGCTAACAAAGCAAGCAAGGGCAGATCATCTTTCAACAAACGATAATAACGACGGAACTGTTAAACATACATGAACGTATTACATTCACGTATTATTTTCAGCCTATCCACCCTATCGTTATAAAATTCACTACAAACCAGGTTGGCACGAAACCTTAACATCGACGAAAGCATACATAAAATACTTGATGAACACATAATACTTAAAGGTTAAATATAACTAGTTACTCGCACAAAGCTCCTAACATCCTACAAACTATTTTCCTATACCGTGAACGCGGAGATGCAACCGGCCGGTAAGCAGACCTGCAGTCGGACAACGAGACACGGAAATTAGTAAACGCATAATAAGAAAGAGACCGAATGCAATACAACCGCGAATAATAAAGAAATGGAAACCAAACAGCGAACAAGACAACCGACGATTTGAGTGTCGCGCACCAAACATCCGACTGTGCTGATGTTCGTGAGGGAGCTCAACTGGATACATCGTTCAACAGATTTCTGCGGGCACAAGGACAATCCGGTCAGAATATTTCCAATAAAACAAAATACGTATCGTCCGGTGGGGTGGGTTGGAATCAAACCAACGAACTTGCTCCAGTCCGAAGAACTGGGGAGACGCATGTCTCTTCCACCCCCAATGGCACAAACAAGTAGAGAAAGATTGCGCAAAAAATACGCGTCAGCAAACCATAATAAAAATTCAACAAGAAGGTCTACGTATGCATGAATATCACAGTATACAGAAAGCACACAGAGCAAGACTGCACGAGGGCTCTCTGAGACCGCCGACAAAACTGAGTGGAGGACTTTTGAGCTCCATCCTCCAAATGCTGAAAAGTCAATACAGTACCGAGGTTGACGTTGAGCTTGACACACGCCTATCGCCTTCACCGTGTCCCTGCGCTGTCGATGTCGATGTCGATGTCGATGTCGTGTGATGACGATGACGATGACGATGACGATGAAAGGCTACTGTGTCACGTTTACCCCCCCCGACCCCCGCCCCTCTTTCGCCAACTGATTTCCGTTCTTCGATTTTTTCCCTTTAGTTCGATTTGAAAAAATCGCACGCACAAAAATGCCGATATCTCACGGGAAAAAAACATTTTTGCTTTTTTGTTTGGCAGGATATATTGCAATCAACCTGCCCCTTTTAGTGCCCAAATTTTGTTTTTTTCGATTTTTGGGTCGATTTTCGCTATCTCTCAACGAGGAATTCTTTACACCGCTGCTTGCCTCGCCGACGTTCTTTAGATAGGTCCACGTGAGGTCCATGTGACTCGAATCCCCAAAAATGTGAAACTGTGCGTCGGTCCCATAGGCTTCATTACGGGTCCATGCCGTCGGTCCATGTGTGGTCCGACACAAGTCCATGCGAGGTCCATGCATGGTCAGACATTTTTGCACCACATGGACCCGGACCCACGCCTAGACCCAGTTGTTTTTTTTGTAAAATCTCGGGGACCCGCTAATCCTCACGGGGGCAGGGTAAGAGCGAGCCTTTAACACTGGTCGGTCCAAGCGAGGTCCATGTGTAACGCGTAACCCCAAAATGCACTTTTTAAAGCAAAAAAAGGCAAAAACACCTGTGCGTCGGTCCCATAGGCTTCATTACGGGTCCATGCCGTCGGTCCCACAGTGGTTCAACGGGTTATTTGGCAAGTCCATGCGAGGTCCATGCATGGTCAGACATTTTTGGACCACATGGACCCTGGACCCACGCCCTAGACCCAGTTGTTTTTTACTTTACCCCATAGGGGCGGGCTGTGTTCCACCTATGGGACCATAGGGTTTATTAGGGTTGCGGCGTCTTGCTGCGGTGGATTCCGAACGGGTCCGTGTGGGGTCCGTGTGGGGTCCAAGGCATGGTACCGACGGGTCCATGTGGGGTCCCAGGCATGGTACCGACGGGTCCGTATGGAGTCCAAGGCATGGTACCGACGGGTCCGTATGGAGTCCAAGGCATGGTACCGACGGGTCCGTGTGGGGTCCAAGGCATGGTTCCTACGGGTCCGGGGTTCGGGACCGGTTATGGACTGAGTGATTCCTATCGGTCCGAGACCCCGCCCCCGTATAGTACTGCTCGCTTTAAACACTTACTCACCCCAGCGTGTACGACCTTTTGCAGGCGTTCTACCTGCAACATGCTGGATAAAATGGTTTGGCACTTGTCTACAGTAATACCCCACTTTTAAGAGAATCGACGATAAGAGACCAGCCAGCGT
>LGRX02018217.1:0-12666 GCA_001247695.2 Cymbomonas tetramitiformis
ATGAGGCGGGGATGTGGGTGGAGCTGTGGGTGGAGCTTTGTGGGGAATGAGGCGGGGATGTGGGTGGAGCTGGCAGGATACGGAATGGCGTTGTTTTCCACCACATCCACTGCTGTGTACCGTGTTTGCTTCAAGCTGCTCGTTGGTGCGTTCCCCCGCCCTTTCGCGATGTTACCCCCAGAAAAGCTACTGAAAATATTTGAAATTACCGTGGAAGTTTGGGAAGCCTTTAATGCCGAATTGCGCGGTATGGCATGGTAGGCACTTGAGGCTTCTTTTAGCCTTAATTGGGATCACAAGTTTGTTCCTAGGCAACTACTTTCGCAACCCCCTCACCTCCACTCCCTTGCAAACCTGTGAGCCAACGGTTGACCTCCCCGTGAGCGCGCCGCCACCCTTTTGGAAGAAGGCTGCGGATGGGTCGGTTTGTGGGTGGGTAGTCTATCTGTCAAGAGGCGAGTGGTATTGTTCTCTGGTTCAGTTGATCATGCAAGAACTCATATCTGTAGTTCATGGAATTCTCCCGCGGCATTTGAAGGAACTTTGGCCATGTAATGGCATGAAAAGGCCTCAAGAGCTCCGATGCTGCCATCAAACGGTGCACACCGGGATGTGGCGCTTCGATGCTGCCATCCAACGGTGCACGTACGGATGTGGCGCTTGGATGCTACCATATCGCCTATCAACTAATCGCGGCCACACTTGGGAAAATGATCTACTCCAGCTTATCAGCATGCGTATCTATATGTCTGGCGGATGGCATCGTTCTGCAGGGCGTGGAGGTCCTCACTGTTGGGCCTGCCGCGATTCTTGAATGCATTTACAGTGCCGCCTTCCTAGCTGCGCGCCCCGTGTGACTCATGAAATGGTATCGGTCTCATGCACCAGGTGATAAGAAGCTTCCCGCCACTGTCGTCTTCGCCGGTGCGTGCCACGTCCCTTAAAATCTATGATCGGAATCGCTGGGTTATGTGCAACACCTTGCCTCGCGTGCTCGAGGCAAGTTATCTGTTGGGCTCGTGGGTACTGATGGAGGCTGGCCGCCACGGTGGAGCCGTTGTGGCACGATCCAGCATGGGGGCGGCGCGCCCAGGCCAGTGGTCGGAGGGCCCTGCGCTGCGCCGGTGGCGGGTCGCCGCACTGTGCCGCGCTATGACGCAATGACGGAGCGCCTGCCGGAGATGCAGGCCTGATCGGGTTGGCGCACCTCGTCGTGCTGTGGGTCGGCCTGCCTCTGCTGCACTTCTCCGGGGTGGAGACCATGGAGCTCCCCACCGCAGCTCAATGGGGGTGCGCCTCCTGCTGCATGCCGCCTCCTCCTGCTGCGAGCCAGGCCTGGAGCGCAGACCCTCAGGGTCCCTCAAAGAAGCCTGAGCCCGATACCCCCCGCCCAAGCCCTCTGCGTCCTTCAAGCCAAATGTCCTATCCGGCACTGCTCGGCGGTCCCTTGTTCTGGGCGGTCCCTTGTGGATAGACCCCCCGCCCGGCTCTCAGCCGCTGCCGCTGATCTCATTGGTGTACGCTTGTGCATCTGAGCCAGCGGGTAGACCGGCCCTGTCTCCCTGCCATGGCAGTAATGCCGTTTTAGGCCCTCGGCTGCTAATTTGCCTACCTCTCTGGAAGGGAGTTGCTGCACTAAGTAAATATTCCTCACCACCTCTATCCATAGATCTTGGCCTCAGGGGAAGGGCCCCCGAGTCGTTCATATCCATGGCATTAGTGCGGCCAACAGATAGAGACTTTCTCACAAAAGTTAGTTTGCCTGTTCTGAACTTTTCCCTTGCCGATGCTGACGTAAAAAATGCCGAATTTATGGTGACTCGTCAGATCTCAACAGGAAAAGTTCCAAACGAGAAAACTTTCTTCCTGAACGTTTCCTGGCAGGAAATTGTCCAAACTCGCGAAAAGACGGATTTTTCCTGTTCGGTCATGACCACTTGCATGACGTCAACAAAAATATTCCTGAATGGTGAATGTGGGCGCACATTACAAGATATTTGTGCGGGTGTGTCGTGCCATTTTTGTCGGACCAATAAATCGATAATTCGTTCCCACGTCAGCATCGAACAGGAAAATTTCCAAATGCGCAGATCAACTTTTGCGAGGAAGTCTCTAATGGGCAGATCTCATTTGTCACATGTCCTTTTGGTAGACACCTCCTTCATGTCACCCGGTTTGCATTTGTTGAGCAATCGGGCTATAGACGGATGCTCAGCCCTTGTGATTACTCACAGGCCATGTTCGGTAGCTTAACTTGCTTCGTCCAGTGCGCGTGGCTCTGCTGGCCCCGGTGTGGCTGAGTGCAGCGCCGAGGGTGGGAGCCGAGCCCGGAGGGTGCGCGGCGCGGCACGCTCGCGCTCCTCGCAGCCTCTGTTGGAGCCTGCGCCGCCTCTCCCCAGCACCTAGACCCCAAGCACTTGTTGCTCTCTACTCGCCCATCCCAGGCGCAAAGCTCAGGTGTGCGCTTGCGATATCACAGGCTTCTGCGCTGGTTTATGCGCCTGCGATATCTGAGCTGTGTCTAGCTCAGCCTCCTATGTCCGTGGACAAGCGGGGGTGGTAGGAAGATACCAGTGATGGCCGCATCCTCTGTTGCCGTCTATGTCCAGATATCTGCCATGTGCTCGCTCTCGCTTGCTCTCCCCAGTGCTCCCCAACGGCTGCCGGCCACCCCTCTCTCCGTGGCTCTTTCCTTGGGCACATTCCGTGGCTCCAGAACCAGCTTCAGATGGAAGCACCTGAACGCGCCCCATGCACTTGGGGCACAAGCCCCATGGATTAGGTAGATGTTCCTGTTGATATGCAGGAGCCTTTCTCCCCTTGTGTTGCCCTTCCGCTGGACCGTGGGTTGCGCCGGTGGGACATGAGCCGAGCGCACGCCCGTGAACTGCACAGGGTGCGGAGCTCGGTGCGCTGACATCAGTGATGAGTGACGATGCAGGTACATGCTTCTTAACGGCGCTATTGCCGTGGTGGTGAATTGCCTCATGTTCTGCGTCATCGTTGTCATGTCGCCGTTGTTTCTGAGCACGGGCATGACTCTCAGTATTCCGATAACATTCGCTTTCGACTTGATGTTGTGGGACAAGGACCAGGGCCACTATCCTGCACTATTATCTGGGGTGGCACTGGCCACGCTGGGACCCATAGTACTGGCCGCCGCTGATAAGGTTCACAATGCACACTTCCTACGGCGAATGGACGGGTGCGTCCCAAAGAGGAAGCTATTCCTGCTCCATTTGTCCCATCCGCTAGACAAGTGCATGGCGCATGTCTGATGCCAATGATTTCAAATGCAACGTCCTCCGACTGTGTTTAGTGCCTCGGCCAAAGCTCCGATCCAACGTCTCCAGTGTCTGTCTTGTGTGAATCTCGTTGCTGCTATGGATCATCTACCTACGCAGATCATATGATGGGCCGGATACCGAAAAATAGCTTAGGTTGAAACAATAATTCTAGGAAGAAGCGGCTATGTCTCTTTTTCATAACAGCACACTTCCTGACTAACAGAGCATGATCCGGATGCAGGTATCCTCTCTTTCGAAAAGCACCGACCAGGGTGGACACAGATGATTTGCAAGTGGATGAGAGAACATGTTTGATTCCTGGCGAACACGACTGAGTACAATATGGACAGTCTGCAAACCCAGTGTTTGGTTGGTAACACAATCTCAAGATTTCCTTGTTGCACAATGGTCACTCGGCGGTACCTGAATTCCCATTGGAAGATCCATTTCATCTTTCATTTGGTAAGAACGGAGAAAGGAAGAAGTGCAGCGCAACTTTTCAAAGAAACGTGAGGAAATCGGGAGTATAGTCTTAACGGATGTATAACACAATTGAACAGTATATAAGAGCGATATGAAGTAACATTGAAATACATGCTAGCCTGAGTATCTTATTTAAGCAATTAGTGGCATCGAATGACCATATTCACTACTAGCATTAGGCCAGGCCCCTGCCTAGTCCGATAGCCTGTACAGTTTGTGGTACCGCTGCCCATGTGTGTCACCGTAGAACACATGCCGTTAGATGCCAGTTCGGGATTCCAGGTTAACTTGTTTTCGATATTCCATTATCTTGAATTACCAACATATTCTGATCCGATAGCCAGCCCCATTCAGCCCACTTCGGAATTGTACCGGGAGGTACGAGCAGAGGGGTTGCATGCTACAGAGATCTGGTTGCATGCTGCCGACGAGTGGTTGCATGATACAGATGCCTGGTTGCATGCTGCGTATGCCTGGTTGCATGCCACAGATGCCTGGTTGCATGCTACAGATGCCCGGTTGCATGCCACGGAGGCCAGGTTGCATGCTACAGATGTCAGGTTGCATGCTACAGAGGCCAGGTTGCATGCCACAGAGGCCAGGTTGCATGCGACAGATGTCGGGTTGCATGCCACAGAGGCCAGGTTGCATGCGACAGAGGCCAGGTTGCATGCTACAGATGTCAGGTTGCATGCTACAGAGGCCAGGTTGCATGCCACAGAGGCCAGGTTGCATGCGACAGATGTCGGGTTGCATGCCACAGAGGCCAGGTTGCATGCGACAGAGGCCAGGTTGCATGCGACAGATGTCGGGTTGCATGCCACAGGGGCCAGGTTGCATGCGACAGAGGCCAGGTTGCATGCTACAAAGGCCAGGTTGCATGCTACAGATGTCTGGTTGCATGCCACAGAGGCCAGGTTGCATGCAACAGAGACCAGGTTGCATGCTACATATGCCAGGTTGCATGCTGGTGACGGGTGGTTGCATGCTGCAAGGGCCTTGTTGCATGCCGGTCACAGCTGTATGAAGAAATAATTGATGGCAAGGCAGATTTCAGGAGAAGATCTGCAATGACAATAATTATATTGAGGATCTGGTGGATTCCAGAAAGATCTGCAATGGCAATATCGTGATCTGCCTGATGATTGGTGGAGGAGTACCAGAATCAGGCATATATGTGCACATGATTGGTCGATGGCAGATGTCAATACAGGAATCCTGCTAGTGATTGTTAGAGAGCAACATGTTGAAAGGGAAGCTTGGAAAGGTGGACCTCAGTTAGTGTTGATCGAATGAATTAAGGAATAAGCAAGTTTCACATGTTAGGATTAGGCATGGCGCCAAGACTATACATAAGGATATGATGTAGGAGGTTCGAGACCATACATATATCGGAAAAGTGATTGTAATACTAGGCTGAATAGCCAGTGTTTGTCATGAAGTAAAACAGTGGAATGTAAGGCTAGAAGCCTATGTGAAGCACCAAAAACAGTAAATAAGATAAAAAGAAAAGAAGAAAGATAAAAGAAAAGAATAAAGAAAATAAAAGAAAAAGAAAGAATAAAGTTATCAGGAGTGTGCCTGGTACAAATTGGTATTCAGATGTTGAATATGTTCTACGGGCCTTTGGGATCTGCGGATGAGATTTTACGGATGGCGACTTTTGTGTTTGCGTTTTGAGCTGGCTCTGCTTGCGTTTGACGGCTCAAATTGCGCGCGTTACGTGCACTAAAAACACGGAAAAGTTTCGCTACGAGATCTTCTTTGTGTGGGGTTTGGTTGAGATCTGCGTTGGATTGCTTTTTCTTGAGACTCTGGGCGAGATTTATGACTTGATCTTAAGAATGTTCGCAGCTGGTCCACTCCGACGGCTGTAAAGCTGGCAAGATATGCGCGTGGACGTCTTTGGTGGACCCGCGTTCTCGCTTTTGGTTGGATGTTGTTCAGATAATGCGGATGCTCAGATTGGTGATCTTGGATGCCGGCAAAGGCTTAAGTATGGGGGGGGAAAGTGAGCTCTTCTCAGCAACATAACTAAGCAAAGCCGCCGGAGGCTATTGTCAAAAAGTACAAATAGAAAGTATCTTTTTAGTTTGTTAACAATCTGAGCAAGTTTGGGGCCAGATCTTGCATTCTCACCAGCTGCTAAAAATAGCCTATCAGCCTTAAGTATGGTGGAAGTACCTCCCACTTTCTAGGGAAGTTCCTTATACCTTCTGGCTAAGTTCTCTACAGCTTTTGGCAGAATTTTGGCTCTATTGGACTGGTATTCTTGGAATTAATTTCTGGAAACGCCATACGACCATATTTGACACTGTCATAGTTGTCATATTGTCATAACTGTCATACGGTTGACCGACAGTTGACTTTTGATGCTTTCGTCTGGACCTTCGCCCCCTTCCACCACCGCTATGGATTCTTCCGCCACCACCTTCCCTTTGACCCCCTCAGACCTTACACCAACCGCTTCCACCGCGCCTGGACCTTCGGGCCTTTCCACCGCTTCCACCGTGCCACTGACCCCCTCAGACCCCTCTCCACCAACCGCTTCCATCGCAGGGGTCAGTGCTGGCCAAGTTGTTGACATGATTGTACCAACATGTCCCGGACGTGGCTCAGTTTCCCTTCGGCGTGCCCTTCAGCGCGCCCGCCAGCATGCAACCTGGCATGCAACCTGGCATGCAACCTGGCATGCAACCTGGCATGCAACATATGCCAGGTGGCATGCAACCTAGCATGTTTCAGGGCCAGCTCTTGCACGGCCCTTCCCCAGCCCCTCCTTTTGTGTTTCAACAACAAGAGGGTGGTTGGGGCAGCGTGCAGCAGTATGCAACATGGCAGGCTGAGCATGCAACCCGCCAGCCCCAGCATGCAACCTGGCAGGCCGAGCATGCAACCCGCCAGCAACCCGGCCTCTGGCCCTACGGCATGCCACACCACCATGCCCCAGGTGTGTTGACACACGCCCCGTACACTCCCGCACCGATGTCGACCACTTACGGGGACCCGTGGACGTTGCCCGCTTATTTTCCACCACCTCCACCTCCAATATATGGAGTTGACCCTGCGTCAGAGGCACGTGCTAGAGAATGGTGGGCAGCACGAGAGCGCATGGCGGCTGCAGAGCGGGCGGTGGCGACTGATATGAGAGTGGTCCCCCAACGATTGTATCCGACACCGCTGATGGAACCGACTTCCCACATCGACACTTCTCCTGACGAGGGTGTGGTAAACCACCAGCCGCATCATCGTCGCCGTGCTTCGGGTCCGGAGACTCTTGGGAGAACCTTGCCCATACACACGGAGCCCCAAGACGTGGTGACCGAGGACCTCTCCCAAGCTCACGCGTCTCAACCTGGGAGCACGACATCCGGCTCCGGCTATGAGTCTGCGGCGGGCACTCAGCATAGCCGCAGACGACGAGAACGGCGTCTCAAGTTGGAGAAGCATCGGAGGAAGGAGATGACGGACCAGGAGGTGTTGCAGCGGGTGGTGCGCGCTGAGACGGCTCGGTTCCTTGCGGAATCCGAGGCGGGAAGCTTGCGCGATCGGATGGCTCAGCTGGAGGCTGCTACAGCGGAGGGCGAGGTGGCCGAGGAACGGCGTCTGGCAAGAAGACGCCGGGCAAGCTTGGACACCCCTGTGGTGTGCGGGGCTGGTGGGGGCCAGCCGCAGCATGCAGCGGGAGCGGCGGAGCATGCAACCAGCTCGGCAGAGCATGCAACACAGCATGCAACACGACCGGCTGAGCATGCAACACGCCCGGCTTCGCATGCAACCAGCTCAACTTCGCATGCAACACAGCATGCAACCCGCCCGGCTGAGCATGCAACACGCCTCGCCCAGCATGCAACTCGACCGGCTGAGCATGCAACGGCCCCGTCTCAGCATGCAACACGCCTCGACCAGCATGCAACACGCCTGGTACCGCATGCAACCAGTGGGTTCCAGCATGCAGCCAGCGCCTCCCAGCATGCAACCAGCGGGGGACAGCTTGCCTTGGGCTGGAAGGATGGGAAGTCGCACGCCGCCGATGAAGAATCACAAAGCCGGAGTAGCGACTATAAGGACACGGAGGACGACCCTGGTGACGACCCTGGAGATGACCCTGATGGTGACCCGACTGGGGGGGCGGGACCGTCGACGTCAACTACACGACTGTTAGTGGTCACTCCCCAAGGGGATTCCTTGTGGGTGCCCCCGGGTGAATTGGCCACTACAGCGACGTTACCCGAGATCACCTCCTCGCGCCATGGTCTGTCGGCAGCCCTGAAGATCTGTGACAATCTTGGGCTGAGTCCTACTCGATACATTCTGAGCGGGGCCGGCGGTACCTCTTTCCCCGAGATACGTCCGCTGCACACCACCGAGACCTCCACCTACGCCCTCTTGGTGGACCGCTCGGTGGCAGAGGAGTCTATTCGAGGCACGAGGCGTCCCAGAATTCCGTCACAATGGTACCAATGCCCGAGACGACCGGTGGTGGACGCCTTCACGGAGTCGGAGGCGGAGACCTACGAGCTGGATGGGCTACAAGCCTGGGTGGAGGTATGTGCTGCTCCATGGTACTTGGCTGCATCGTTTGGGCCGCCTCCTACGATGTCCCAACCCCCGTTGCAGACTGACCCCTCCACCTTCCCAGCTCCTTCACATCGACTCTCAGCCGATGCCGCGACCTTCACCCCGACGGTGGCTCATACGGCAGTGGCGGGACCACCGGCCGGGGTTGCACGAGCTCCGGAAGACCCGATGGCAATGTTCACCCCTGACGACCGCTCTTACCAGACCGCGATCAAGAACGAGAGCTCGCTCTTGAGGGGCATCTACAAGTTGGTGGAGGACCTCCCGGAGTTCCCCGGCGATCACTACACGAAGGGCCGGGCCATGGATGACCTTGAGGAGTTCTCTGTGGCGGTGAATGCGCTTCTGGAGCACATGACGGTGATTGCGGCGCTCACTACTCCCAGCTTTCGGCGTGAAGCGCAAGGACGCAACCAGCTCAGCGTCTCCACCTTGCTATGGATGGTCAAGACCGCCAAGTTGGCCAAGGCTCAGAAGCTGTACGTCGAGGAGATGGCGCCAGGAGGCAGCGAAGGAGAGGCGTGGAAGGCGAGGTACGCAACGGTGCCACGGTTCATGGGCGACCTTGCCTTGTCGGTGGACATCACCACGGACGCCTTGAAGCGGCTGAAGTCGGAGCTACTCTCAACGAGGCAGCGATCGGAGGAGAAGACCGGTGCCTTCTACACCCGCATCACCACCCGAACCGCGACTGTCAACTTTGTGGCGGACGTAGTACGGGGTTGCGGCAAGGTTACCAAACTGGAACTTCTCGAGCTCTTTTGGGGTGGACTACGACACAGCGTTCAAGTGGGTTCCAAGCTGGCGGATCTGGGGCTGGACACCAGTCACCCGGAGCAGTGGGAAGATGAACAACGTCGACTCGGACGGTCCGACACCTCCGCCATCTTGAAGGTTCGTTCCGTGGCCACGGAAATTGAGACGGCTAAGGTGATGGAGGACGCGGTTCTCCACGACACCATCGCCCGTAAGGTGGCGTTGGAGATGGGACACCGACAGCGGCAAGTCCCACCACGCAGCACCCCGACTAGTCGGTCTAGGTGGCCCCCGAGGAGGCCTGCGTTGGCGGCACTCACGTGGGAGCCGGGGGCTGCCGGGGGCGACTCGGCAACAGCGGCCCCGGTGACCGTAAGCACGGCGGCGACCCAAGGATCCCGACCGGCACCTGCGGTGAGGGAGCGGCCATGTTTTGCATGTGGCAGTCTCGAGCACTTGGTGGCCAATTGCACAGACGAAAAGAAGTTGGCAATCTGGAAGGCCAACGCCCCGGCACGGTTGGCGCGAAGGCCAGGGCAAGTGGCGGCTTGCGTCGAGGTCATTGAGGAGAGAGTCGAGGAGGATTCCCTCAACCCCGAAGAGCTTGAAACGATGGAGGAGATTCTCGCTCTAGCGGATGCTGACGTGGACCTCTATGGGGATCTGTGTGCCCTGTGTGACATCACGAGCACCGAGGATCCAGCTTTTCGGAGTGGGGAGCCGACAGGGGCTCCCGGGCAAGAGGAGTAGATCTCCATCGACCCCGTGGACAGAGGCAGCCCTATACCAATGTGGCAGCCCGTCCTTCATGGCCCTCGCGGACGTCACGTGACGAGGCCACCGCCTGTACCCCGACAAAGCCCGTCTCACTGCGAGCGCTGCATGCCCCAGTGAGCACAGAGGCTTCATCAGACTCGCCCCATGGTGTGGCCGCACGGCCCCCCTCCACCGTCAGCCCGAGGCCCCGTTCATCACGGATTGCCTTCAGTGGCCGAGAGCGCGCACGGCGCGCAACCATTTTGAGCAGACGACCCCTCTCAGTGGAAGATCCCCCCCCTGCTCGGGGATCATTGATTCCGCCGATAACCCCACCGACAGCACATCCTTGTTGGGAGACTTACTGTGCCGAACATGGTGTCCCAATTGACCGCGGTAATGTTGATGGACCTCCCCCACGTATCCGAGCTCATCACGCGGCACCAACAGTTCAGCCCAGCGACTACAAGGATCTGCACCTAGCTGCACCGGGGGCCTCCGAGGTGTACCAGAGTTCCCTGGCGGATCAGCGTAGGCGGTTGACATCGTGGAGCTGGAGGAGTCCGGCCGGGGCTACTTCTGAAAGTGTCCTACTACGACAACTACGCATGACCCTCAAGAAGAAGTCCCCGGCAGAGGCACACAAGATGGCTGAGCGCAGTCGTCGCCATGCTACACGGCGTCCCGCGACTACACCCTTCAGTCGACGCCAACGGAAGTACGAGTTGGACGAGCTTATACTTGCCCGCTTGCGTGGTCGCATGGGCGACACATTGGGCTTGGCCTGGGCAGAGTTGAGCCCACGCGAGCAGCGTCGGGCTGTGGAGCAAGAATACGGGCCGAAGACGAATGTACCTCAAGAAGGCCGACCTTGGGAGACGACTGGGCTCCGTCGCCTTCGACGGCGTCAAGCGTCGGCGGCGATATCAATACAGCAAGACTATCGCTTGTGGCGACGTCGGCGGGCACAACGAGCGCAGGACACCCCCTTTGACTCCCATGCGCTCAAGACGGCCTCCACATGGACCACGGCAGTCCAGCGGGTCAGGCAGTGCGGTAAGGCGATTGTGCATGCTGTGTTCGGACGTGTTCGACGAGCACACCCACCTCCCAATCCTGCTCCTCTCAAACCAGACGAGACAGTTCTTGCGGCGACTCTGGGATCGAGCCCCTCGGACCTAACCCACAGCACGGACGAGTCCGAGATGGAGATTCATTGCAGCCAGTACCGGTTGCAGCAACACCGTGAGCAGTCCTCGGGGGAGGATACGCCTACCCGTCGTTCGAAGCCTTCGAGGAGTGGGAGGAAGCGTACGACCTTGGACCAGCGGATGAAAGCCTGGAGGAAGAATGAAGCTGCACGTCTTGCGGCTTGGGAGGCTGCGCGTCTTGCTGCTTGGGAGGGTCTGAGCACGACCCGGCAACCGGCGGGCGAACCTGAGCACCTCGAGGAGGAGCTGAGTACTACATTCTACCACCCAAAGCCACATAGATCAACCATGAATTTGTTCAGGGTGACTGGGTCAATAAACTAATACTCAACTCGTCGGAGTCGCGCCGCCGAGATCTAGCTATTTCCAATGAACGTGGTGGTAGCTTTTTAGCACCGCTGGTGATTTTTGTCGTTGTCGTAACCGGAATATACTGATGCTAGATTCCGACGAAAATGATTTCATGGCACTTTTTATTTGCATTGCGACGACAAATATGGCACATGGGTTACATCTGTCGAAATTTTCATTTGAATACTTCTATATACTGTATTAATTGTGACGGTTCAGACCGGATGCAAAATAGGACAATCTCGCGTGTAACGACGACCCATGCACACTCGATATATACGCATGATTGAATTACGATGTGGCGGTTCAGAATGAAAGTAAAATGGGGCAGTCTTAAGTCTACAACTCTACACAAGCAAAACAATGACCCATGAACACTCGAGATATAAGCAATATATTGGATGATGTAACATAATTGTAAATACGCCTCAAAGGGGCCCACGCGACCTCTGATCCCAGTTCATACATTATATATTCATCATACAACATGTGCCTTGTTCCATGAGCCTCGCAGGCACCGGGTTAAGCGTCGTGTTTATGACCGTCTGGGTGATCTTGGATGCCTCGGATATACGGTGGCATGCTCATGCGTATATTTTCATGGGATGTGATGGTGTTTTTTGTGGGTTTGTGATATGACGGCTGCGCCCAGTTCGAAGTTGCGGAAATTTTGTTCAATAAAGCTCGCTTTTTTAACTGACCCTTAATTATGAAATGTCGCTAATCATACAACTGTTTGCACACCTCCCATGAAATAATGAAATTATGAAAAAAGTGACAACACCACTATGCACGATGTCTAATGCCATTGCGCCAGCAGTCATGCGCGTAGAAGAATTGCCAAACACGTAAGTTTAAGGATACCCGCGTGGAGTGCCAAAAAGTGAAATGCAAAATGTGCTCCATGGACAAATACCTTATTTGGCGAATTCCTCGAATGGTACCCTCATACTACGAATCAATCGGCTCATCTCGTAATGGCATCTAAGTTTAAGTGCGTAGTGGCACCACTTTTCTGCACGAATCTCTGGGCGCTAAAAATCATGATTCTAATTTTATTGGAGGGTGTCGCGCAGAGTAATCGTGGCACAGCGGTACCGTGTTATACTCAATAACATATCTGAGCAGTATCCAAAGTACGGCGGGTTGTGGGCTTCAAGAACTTTGTTTTGTACTAACCCTTCCCAGTTGGGGCCTTGAAACCCTTCCTAGTTGGCGCCTTGAAACCCTTCCCAGTTGGC
>LGRX02018219.1:0-15897 GCA_001247695.2 Cymbomonas tetramitiformis
GTCCGAGGGGCTCGATCCCAGAGTTGCCGCAAGAACTGTCTCGTCTGGTTTGAGAGGAGCAGGATTGGGAGGTGGGTGTGCTCGTCGAACACGTCCGAACACAGCATGCACAATCGCCTTACCGCACTGCCTGACCCGCTGGACTGCCGTGGTCCATGTGGAGGCCGTTTTGAGCGCATGGGAGTCAAAGGGGGTGTCCTGCGCTCGTTGTGCCCGCCGACGTCGCCACAAGCGATAGGCTCGCTGGATTGATATCGCCGCTGACGCTTGACGCCGTCGAAGGCGACGGAGCCCAGTCGTCTACCAAGGTCGGCCTTCTTGAGGTACATTCGTCTTCGGCCCGTATTCTTGCTCCACAGCCCGACGCTGCTCGCGTGGACTCAACTCTGCCGAGGCCAAGCCCAATGTGCCGCCCATGCGACCACGCAAGCGGGCAAGTATAAGCTTGTCCAACTCGTACTTCCGTTGGCGATGACTGAAGGGTGTAGTCGCGGGACGCCGTGTAGCATGGCGACGACTGCGCTCAGCCATCTTGTGTGCCTCTGCCGGGGACTTCTTCTTGAGGGTCATGCGTAGTTGTCGTAGTAGGACACTTTCAGAGGTAGCCCCGGCCGGGCTTCTCCAGCTCCACGATGTCAACCGCCTACGCTGATCCGCCAGGGAACTCTGGTACACCTCGGAGGCCCCCGGTGCAGCTAGGTGCAGATCCTTGTAGTCGCTGGGCTGAACTGTTGGTGCCGCGTGAGGAGCTCGGATACGTGGGGGAGGTCCATCAACATTACCGCGGTCAATTGGGACACCGTGTTCGGCACAGTAAGTCTCCCAACAAGGATGTGCTGTCGGTGAGGTTATCGGCGGAGTCAATGATCCCCGAGCAGGGGGGGGATCCTCCACTGAGAGGGGTCGTCTGCTCAAAATGATTGCGCGCCGTGCGCGCTCTCGGCCAGTGAAGGCAATCCGTGATGAACGGGGCCTCGGGCTGACGGTGGAGGGGGGCCGTGCGGCCACACCATGGGGCGAGTCTGATGAAGCCTCTGTGCTCACTGGGGCATGCAGCGCTCGCAGTGAGACGGGCTTTGTCGGGGTACAGGCGGTGGCCTCGTCACGTGACGTCCGCGAGGGCCATGAAGGACGGGCTGCCACATTGGTGTAGGGCTGCCTCTGTCCACGGGGTCGATGGAGATTCACTCCTCTTGCCCGGGAGCCCCTGTCGGCTCCCCACTCCGAAAAGCTGGATCCTCGGTGCTCGTGATGTCACACGTGGCACACAGATCCCCATAGAGGTCCACGTCAGCATCCGCCAGAGCGAGGATCTCCTCCATCGTTTCAAGCTCTTCGGGGTTGAGGGAATCCTCCTCGATTCTCTCCTCAATGACCTCCACGCAAGCCGCCACTTGCCCTGGCCTTCGCGCCAACCGTGCCGGGGCGTTGGCCTTCCAGATTGCCAACTTCTTTTCGTCTGTACAATTGGCCACCAAGTGCTCGAGACTGCCACATGCAAAACAGGGCCGCTCCCTCACCGCAGGTGCCGGTCGGGATCCTTGGGTCGCCGCCGTGCTTACAGTCACCGGGGCCGCTGTTGCCGAGTCGCCCCCGGCAGTCCCCGGCTCCCACGTGAGTGCCGCCAACGCAGGCCTCCTCGGGGGCCACCTAGACCGACCAGCCGGGGTGCTGCGTGGTGGGACTTGCCGTTGTCGGTGTCCCATCTCCAACGCCACCTTTCGGGCGATGGTGTCGTGGAGAACCGCGTCCTCCATCACCTTAGCCGTCTCAATTTCCGTGGCCACGGAACGAACCTTCAAGATGGCGGAGGTGTCGGACCGTCCGAGTCGACATTGTTCATCTTCCCACTGCTCCGGGTGACTGGTGTCCAGCCCCAGATCCGCCAGCTTGGAACCCACCTGAACGCTGTGTCGAAGTCCACCCCAAAAGAGCTCGAGAAGTTCCAGTTTGGTAACCTTACCGCAACCCCGTACTACGTCCGCCACAAAGTTGACAGTCGCGGTTCGGGTGGTGATGCGGGTGTAGAAGGCACCGGTCTTCTCCTCCGATCGCTGCCTCGTTGAGAGTAGCTCCGACTTCAGCCGCTTCAGGGCGTCCGTGGTGATGTCCACCGACAAGGCAAGGTCGCCCATGAACCGTGGCACCGTTGCGTACCTCGCCTTCCACGCCTCTCCTTCGCTGCCTCCTGGCGCCATCTCCTCGACGTACAGCTTCTGAGCCTTGGCCAACTTGGCGGTCTTGACCATCCATAGCAAGGTGGAGACGCTGAGCTGGTTGCGTCCTTGCGCCTCACGCCGAAAGCTGGGAGTAGTGAGCGCCGCAATCACCGTCATGTGCTCCAGAAGCGCATTCACCGCCACAGAGAACTCCTCAAGGTCGTCCATGGCCCGGCCCTTCGTGTAGTGATCGCCGGGGAACTCCGGGAGGTCCTCCACCAACTTGTAGATGCCCCTCAAGAGCGAGCTCTCGTTCTTGATCGCGGTCTGGTAAGAGCGGTCGTCAGGGGTGAACATTGCCGTCGGGTCTTCCGGAGCTCGTGCAACCCCAGCCGGTGGTCCCGCCACTGCCGTATGAGCCACCGTCGGGGTGAAGGTCGCGGCATCGGCTGAGAGTCGATGTGAGGGAGCTGGGAAGGTGGAGGGGTCAGTCTGCAACGGGGGTTGGGACATCGTAGGAGGCGGCCCAAACGATGCAGCCAAGTACCATGGAGCAGCACATACCTCCCCCCAGGCTTGTAGCCCATCCAGCTCGTAGGTCTCCGCCTCCGACTCCGTGAAGGCGTCCACCACCGGTCGTCTCGGGCATTGGTACCATTGTGACGGAATTCTGGGACGCCTCGCTCGTGCCTCGAATAGACTCCTCTGCCACCGAGCGGTCCACCAAGAGGGCGTAGGTGGAGGTCTCGGTGGTGTGCAGCGGACGTATCTCGGGGAAAGAGGTACCGCCGGCCCCGCTCAGAATGTATCGAGTAGGGCTCAGCCCAAGATTGTCACAGATCTTCAGGGCTGCCGACAAACCATGGCGCGAGGAGGTGATCTCGGGTAACGTCGCTGTAGTGACCAGTTCACCCGGGGGCACCCACAAGGAATCCCCTTGGGGAGTGACCACTAACAGTCGTGTAGTTGACGTCGACGGTCCCGCCCCCCCAGTCGGGTCACCATCAGGGTCATCTCCAGGGTCGTCACCAGGGTCGTCCTCCGTGTCCTTATAGTCGCTACTCCGGCTTTGCGATTCTTCATCGGCGGCGAGCGACTTCCCATCCTTCCAGCCCAAGGCTAGCTGTCCCCCGCTGGTTGCATGCTGGGAGGCGCCGGTTGCATGCTGGAACCCACTGGTTGCATGCGGAGCCAGGCGTGTTGCATGCGGGTCGAGGCGTGTTGCATGCTGAGATAGGCCCGTTGCATGCTCAGCCGGCCGAGTTGCATGCTGGGCGAGGCGTGCTGCATGCTCAGCCGGGCGGGTTGCATGCTGTGTTGCATGCGAAACTGAGCTGGTTGCATGCGAAGCCGGGCGTGTTGCATGCGAAGCCGGGCTTGTTGCATGCTCAGCCGGTCGTGTTGCATGATGTGTTGCATGCTCAGCCGCTCCCGCTGCATGCTGCGGCTGGCCCCCACCAGACCCGGACACCACAGGGGTGTCCAGACTTGCCCGGCGTCTTCTTGCCAGACGACGTTCCTCGGCCACCTCGTCCTCCGCTGTAGCAGCCTCCAGCTGAGCCATCCGATCGCGCAGGCTCCCCGCCTCGGTCTCCGCAAAGTACCGAGCGGTCTCAGCGCGCACCACCCGCTGCAACACCTCCTGGTCCGTCAGCTCCTTCCTCCGATGCTTCTCCAACTTGAGACGCCGTTCTCGTCGTCTGCGACTATGCTGAGTACCCGCTGCAGACTCGTAGCCGGAGCCGGATGTCGTGCTCCCAGGTTGAGACGCGTGAGCTGGGGAGAGGTCCTCGGTCACCACGCCTTGGGGCTCCGTGTGGATTGGCAAGGTTCTCCCAAGAGTCTCCGGGCCCGAAGCACGGCGACGATGATGCGGCTGGTGGTTCACCACACCCTCGTCAGGAGAAGTGTCGATGTGGGGAGTCGGTTCCATCGGCGGTGTCGGATACAGTCGTTGGGGGACCACTCTCATATCAGTCGCCACCGCCCGCTCCGCCGCCGCCATGCGCTCTCGCGCTGCCCACCATTCTCTAGCTCGTGCCTCCGACGCAGGGTCGGCTCCATATACCGGAGGTGGAGGCGGTGGGAAATAGGCGGGTAGTGTCCATGGATCCCCGTAGGTGGTCGACATTGGCGCGGGCGTGTATGGGGCATGTGTCAACACGCCTGGGGCATGGGTTGGCGAGCCTGTGGCATAGTGGAGAGCCATTCCAAAAGGCGGAGACAGCCTACTGGGGGCATATGGCATGTCTGGGGCATACTGGAGCATGCCGGTTGCATGCGGTTGCATGCTGGTTGCATGCGGTTGCATGCTGGTTGCACGCGGTTGCATGCTGGTTGCACGCGGTTGCATGCTGGTTGCATGCGGCTGCACGCCCGTTGCATGTTGTTGCGTGCCGCTCCAACCGACCTCTTGTTGATGAAACATAAAAGGGAAGGTTTGAGAGGGGGCGTGCACAAAATGGCTCTGAGGCATGCTGGGTTGCATGCCACCTGGCATATGCTGCATGCCAGGTTGCATGCCAGGTTGCATGCCCGGTTGCATGCTGACGGGCACGTCCGGGGCAGGTTGGTGTACGTCTACAACCTGCCCAGTACCGACTGTGGGGTAAGGAGGGAAGGTGGTGGTGGAAGGGCCCGAAGGTCCAGGTGCGGTGGTGGAAGCGGTTGGTGGAGAGGGGTCTAAGGGTGTCAGAGGGAAGGTGGTGGAAGGGTCCATGGCGTTTCCAGAAATTAATTCCAAGAATACCAGTCCAGTAGAGCCAAAATACTGCCAAAAGCTGTAGAGAACTTAGCCAGAAGGTATGAGGAACTTCCCTAGAAGGTGAGAGGTACTTTCACCATACTTAAGGCTGATAGGCTATTTTTAGCAGCTGGTGAGGATACAAGATCTGGCCCCAAACTTGCTCAGATTGTTAACAAACTAAAAAGATACTTTTTATTCGTACTTTTTGACAATAGCCTCCGGCGGCTTTGCTTAGTTATGTGGCTGAGGAGAGCTCACTTTCCCCCCCCATACTTAAGCCTCTGCCGGCATCCAAGATCAAATCTGAGCATCCGTTTCCGCCGAACAACATCCAGTCAAAAAAAAGAACGCGGGTCCACTAAAGACGTATACACGCATATCTCGCCAGCTTTACAGCCGTCGGAGTGGACCAGCTTAGGACATTCCCAAGATCAAGTCACAAATCTCGCCCAGAGCCTCAAGAAAAAGCAATCCGACGCAGATCTCAATCAAATCCTCCACAAAGAAGATCCCGCAGCGAAACTTTTCAGTGTTTTTAGTGCACGTAACGCGCGCAATTTGAGCCGCCGAACGCGAGCAGAGACAGCTCAAAACTCAAAAACGAAAAGTCGCCCAAGTCATCTTGCAGTCGCATCTTAAGTTTCCACAGAAGATCCTCAACCAAATCTGTAACAAAGAAGGTCCCATAGCGAAACTTTTCCGTGTTTATAACGCAAGCACTGCGCTTATTTTGAGCCGCCAAACGTAAGCTGAAGCCGCTCAAAACGCAAACACAAAAGTCGCCATCTCCAACATCTCGCAACTCGCAGATCCCACAGGTCCATAGAACGTTCCCATCATCTGATACCAATTTGTACCAGGCACACTCCTGATAACTTAAACATATTTCTTTCTTTATTTTTCTTCCTTTTCTTATATCTTCTTTCTTTTCTTTTTATGTTTTCTGCTGTTTTTGGTGTGTAATATTAACTTCACAGTCTTATATTCCACTGTTTTATTGCATGACAAACTCTGGCCTCTAGCCTAGAATTACAATCACTTTTCCGATATAATGTCTGGTCTCAAACCTAATACATCTATATCCTTATGTTCAGTCTTGGCATACAGCCTAATACTAACATGTGAAACTTGTCCTTAATTCATTCTCTTGATCAGCACTAACTGAGGTCCACTTTTCCAAGCTTCCCTTTCAACATGTTGCTCTCTAACAATCACTAGTAGGATTCCTGTATTGACATCTGCCATCGACCAATCATGTGCACATATATGCCTGATTCTGGTACTCCTCCACCAATCATCAGGCAGATCACGATATTGCCATTGCAGATCTTTCTGGAATCCACAAGATCCTCAATATAATTATTGTCATTGCAGATCTTCTCCTGAAATCTGCCTTGCCATCAATTATTTCTTCATACAGCTGTGACCGGCATGCAACAAGGCCCTTGCAGCATGCAACCAGGCATATGTAGCATGCAACCTGGTCTCTGTTGCATGCAACCTGGCCTCTGTGGCATGCAACCAGACATCTGTAGCATGCAACCTGGCCTTTGTAGCATGCAACCTGGCCTCTGTCACATGCAACCTGGCCCCTGTGGCATGCAACCAGACATCTGTCGCATGCAACCTGGCCTCTGTCGCATGCAACCTGGCCTCTGTGGCATGCAACCCAACATCTGTCGCATGCAACCAGGCATCTGTGGCATGCAACCTGGCCTCTGTAGCATGCAACCTGACATCGGTAGCATGCAACCTGGCCTCTGTCGCATGCAACCTGGCCTCTGTGGCATGCAACCCGACATTTGTCGCATGCAACCAGGCCTCTGTGGCATGCAACCTGGCCTCTGTAGCATGCAACCTGACATCTGTAGCATGCAACCTGGCCTCTGTAGCATGCAACCTGATGCAACCCGACATCTGTAGCATGCAACCTGGCCTCCGTGGCATGCAGCCTGGCCTCTGTAGCATGCAACCTGACATCTGTAGCATGCAACCTGGCCTCCGTGGCATGCAACCAGGCATCTGTGACATGCAACCAGGCATACGCAGCATGCAACCAGGCATCTGTATCATGCAACCACTCGTCGGCAGCATGCAACCAGATCTCTGTAGCATGCAACCCCGCTGCTCGTACCTCCCGGTACAAGTTCCCTCCCACCTCATCACAACACGCATCTACTGCAAAGGGCCCTAGCGCCCTAATCTTGTCCCACAAGCAGTCCTTAACCATCCAATCATCTAGGTCTCTCGGGGCTTCCCTCCGTGACCGCAACTCAAGCAGGTCATAGAACCTTCCCATCTGACTCCTACTTAGAGCGTCAGCCAAATCATTTGCCTTTGTGGAAATCCTTTTCATCACCAGCCTCACGTCATGCCTGATAGTCTGCAACATGATTTCCTTCAACAATGGAATGAAAGTTGCTTTCCCCCACAAGTTCCCCGTCATTAACCTGGCCGCCTCATTGTCACTCCACATGACTACCTTGCACCCTCTCAACAGGTGCCCCCACTTCTTAAGGGCCCAGAAAATCACAAACAACTCCAGATAGTTGATGTGGCTCGAGGCCACATCCCTGAATGGGCTAAATGGTTGTACTCTCCATTGCCTCACCTCTTCCCACTTCACCGCAAACCATCTTTCCCCGAAGAAACCACCCATTCCCCCGTCTATTGTCTCCTCCCCGGCAGCATCCACCGCAAAGAAGTCTCTCACCACTGGCCTACGGTTCAGCACTACTGCCTGACCGTTGTACACTTCCAACATCTTGGCCAGCCACAACAAATCCCGACTGAGGTCTCTCGGCATAGTGTCATAAAACCTCCTCATCCTACCCGCTCTCCTGATAAAATCGTACCCGGACCTCCGAAACATCTTGGCCCCGTACACCAACCGTGCACAAAACATTAGTTGTCCCACCAGCCTCTCCACTTCCTTCACTCTCACCGTTGGCAGTGCAGCCATCTCCTTACAAGCCGAGGCTACTCTCTGGACCCGGCTCTCCTCAATACTCATTGCTACAATTCCCAGTCCTGACTGGTTGGACAACAGCCTTACACCTAAGAAGACCAAATCTTGTCTAGGCGACTCCACCTTCTCCGGGGCCACCTCAAATCCTAAATACTCTACAAGCTCGAGCAAAATCTCGAAACCCCGCTGACACTCCTCCTCCGTGTCAGCAACCAAAATAAAATCATCAAGATATACCACAATCCCCGGAAAACCTCTCTGCTGCATCATCAGTCGCACAAGTTGAGTTACGTCAGAGAACAATCCCGGGGCAGCCTTTGCCCCGAAGGGGAACCTCGTGTCAATCCTCAAAACATCTCTGAACTCGCTCGCCAGGAACCTAAACAGCGGCGCAGCAATCCCAACAAACCTGTATGCACTTTTCAAATCAATTTTAGCCATAAAATTGTATGGCTACAATATGCCAAAAGTTGTTTCCACTGACTGGAACAGTCTCTTGTCTATAACACAATTGTCATTCACCGACAGGCCCACAGGTCTAGACAGGTCGTGAACAATTCTCTCTTTTACCTTTCCATCCACGACTCTCAGTACAATTCCTAGTGCAGACACACCGGGCACACTTTCCACATTCGTGCGCACCATCCTTCCTGCGTCCTCTTCCTCTTGCAGCTT
Source organism: Cymbomonas tetramitiformis (assembly GCA_001247695.2). NCBI lineage: Eukaryota > Viridiplantae > Chlorophyta > Pyramimonadophyceae > Pyramimonadales > Pyramimonadaceae > Cymbomonas > Cymbomonas tetramitiformis. Next base: position 8,549 of record LGRX02018219.1, read on the forward strand.
CAGCGCTACCTTCTCCTCGTGCTCCGGTGGCACATAGTTCTCCACCCGAAAGAACTCATCCGGCTCGTCCTGCTGCCACGCGAAGCCCGTGGCTACCCCCCGAACCACCGCATCCGCGCCCGGCAGCCCCCAGGCTACCTGCGCCCATCTGTCTGCCCGCAGCGTCAGTGGCGACACCACTGCGCCCATTGCCTCCACATCCTGCATATACTGACGGTGTTCCGCCTCTGGCACTCCCTATGACGCCAAAGACACCCCCACCGCGGTGAACATAGCCAGAAACTTCGCTGTCCACGTCCTTTCCGGCTTACGCGCCTTCCCCCGCGCTGTCTCACCTTTCCCACATGCCGGTTCCCGCAATACCGGCGTGACCGGCTCCTGCACCTCCTCCAATTCCTCCTCATCCACGGCTAGTCATTTGTCGCACTCCGAGGACCCGTGCGCTGCCGACTTGCACTTACGGCACGCGTGGATAAATCCGCAGTCCTTACCTTTCTTACAACCCCGCGCGAGTTGAAAGAAGTCACAGACACCATCCTTCCGGTCATTTTTACCTTTCGCTCCTTTGTCCCGGTTGTCGCGAACACCCTTCGTCCCTCGACTGCCTTTGTCGTCAAGCAGACGCCGGCTCGCCTCACCCAGAGTTTCCAGAAACGAATATTGAAACCGGAAACCCAACTGTATGGGGTCCCACGACTTCAGCCTCCCTGCAATTATGTCATCCCGAACCTGAGTGTCAAAATCATACAAGTCTGCCCACGCATACCTGTTGTCAAGACTCACGATCCACGAAATATAGTTCAAAAAGTGTTCCCGTTCAGTTGCATCTTCAAACCTTTCAACCATTTTCATGTTTTGCGCCAAAAATTGATCTTTCGGGAGACGCGGAACTGCCACAGACTTCATCTCTCCCGAGACTGGGTCTGCGACAATCTGTTTCCTCAGTTTCGCGCAAGGCATCTCCCGCAGTGAGAGATAAGAAGCGTCACCTTTTCCCGTTGCAGGCGTGTAGCCTGACACCTTCTGCCTCAGGAATGCGTCCATCCATCGCCTCAGTTTCTCGTCCCGCGCGAGGTCATCCGGTGAAATACCTGCGGCTTCTTTACCTTTCTTGTTCACTTGTGGAACTGTCGCAACCTCCTCCCCTTCCTCGAACACTGCACCATCTGCCTGTTCCTCTTCATTCTTGTCGTTGTCCTCCCGCGCCCGCTTGTCGCTGGTACGGTACTCTGACGCCGACTGTTGCGGCACCTCCGGGAGTTTAAATCCCAGTTGCGCAACCAACACCTCCACGCACTGCTCTGCTGCCTCCACCAGCGCTGCCACGAAAGCCGGTCTCTCTCTCCCCGGAGGCTTCAGGATCGCCTTCTCCGTCACCTTTCCTCTTGCGTCCCGCACTGCGGGCATAAAGCCGCCGAGCGCCAGCCCGAACCCCAGCATCTCCACCGCACTCTGCACATCTGCTGCTTCAAAGAAACGTACGCACCGGTCCAACGCTGGCGCCACCGCGTCACACTTCTTTTCCACTCCACTGCTCATCGCTAGCATACGCGTCACCAGTCTCAGGTCCCCGTATACCGCAGACTTCACCTCCTCCTCCGATCTGCCGTTCGTTGCTTCATTTACTGCTGCCACTTGTAAAGGCTCCGACAGTCTCTTCGTCTTCACGGGCTACGCCAAGCGACACTGAGGCTTGCATAGCCGAACATCTGTGTCGCATGCTCCGCATGGACACAGATCTCGCACAACCAATCAAAAAGCACATCTGTGTTCCGGCTCGACCCGAACCCAGATCTGACCCGACTGTCACGGTTCCCCCATGACACCGTAGCCAATCAGACAGCAGAAAAGTCGACTTCGCGGATTCCTCGCGGCTCTGCCTTGAGAAATCCCTCGGGAACAAACCGCAAAAAAAATGCATGTCCTCGTCGAGCCTCGGGCTCATTTTTTGCAAGACAGAAATTTCTCCCCCGTACTTCCAAAATAATTTAGAAATAAATTTCTCAATTATTTACACATGGAGGGGCCCACCATGATCCTGTGCTCCGAGAAAGGCCCTGTGGTGATCCTGCCATCCTCAGGCTCACATGCCACACACCTGTCGCCGGAGAAGAGCCATGCTATGAGTGGTAGTTGGCGCTAATCGCGTTCTGGAGAGCTGCCCAACCCAACGTGAACTTGGGCCATTTATACCCAAGACTTCCAGAATCGGAATGCGGCAGTTCCTGTACAATTGCAGAGATCGAACCACGATGTACTCCCAGGAAACTCTTTGGGCTTTCAGATCTGCCCAATCTCTCGAAAATCAACGGTTTGGTTTTTAAGTTGAGCGCCCCTCAGCATGCTGAAACTGGTATGAGGGAAGAGAATAAACCAATCAGCTGTGCCGCGAACTTGAACATGGGCTGCACCCGAGCAAGCTGTGAAGATCCTACGGGCACGGCACAGCGTCGTCGTTACGTGGTGACATGGAGTGCGGCATGCGCAGGCGCAAGAGATGCTGTCGAATTTGCAGACGAAGGTGCTGCAATCGATTGACGACGAGAATGTTAAGACGTACGAGGTGAGTCATGGCAGTTAGCTCAAGCCAGCAGCAAGCTGGCGTGGGCAAGCAGGGGCGCCGACTGAAGCTGGGTGGCGAGGCCGCGTGCACGAGAGCAGATTAATGTTGGGAAAAAAGAGCAAAGGAGCGGTCGATATCACACAGATGTCTGCACCGCCAAGGCTCCGCACGGTGTGGGTCGGTTCTGCTCGGTGATGTGATTGGTTGAACAGCGAGTGTCATCGAGGTGCCGATAGTCCGGAATCAGAGGGCAACAGCTTGAGAACTCGGAGGGGGGCGACCCGGGCTGTGGACTCCTGTGGGCGCTTTCCACAGATCCCCTACGAGGATGGCGGCATTACGTTGGAATCGCATAGCCAATACATTGTGAACTGCTGCATGGATATTCGAGCGGTGTGCCTCCCAGACCTGACGGGCCGCCGCCTACTACCTCGCCTGGGCATATCACGCAGCGCCGTTAGCCCCCAGCTGGTGGGCATGAGCGTAAGCTACTTGCAACCCTTGAGATGATGAATCATCGAACCCTGTGGCGGGATGGCAACCCTTGATGGCCGCTGTTTTGTGCACTCGAGCGCACACAGTCCCGCTTCGTGGAGGACGGCTACCCGCGGCAGTGTGTGCCCTCCTCAATATTGCTGGCGACCGTGGAAGCGCGCCTTCACCCATCACGCTGCTTGCTGGAACCCCTCCCGCGCGATCCCGTGTTCCGAGCACGGCGCATGCATGCCGCCTGCGTGAGGCCACAGGCATCAAGCCCGGCGCAGAGTCAAGCTGAGAATGCGCCCGTCCGAGGGGACCGTGACTGATACCGAGGCTGAGATAGCGCTCATGAAGGCGCCCACTCCGGGACTGAGATGGAGGCGTAGTCAATGTTCCTGAAGACAAGCTGCTGCTCAAGTGTGGCCAAGGCAGAGATCGCGCGCGCCGGTGACTGCGCCGTGGCTGAGACCCGGGCGAAGGCGGCGTCTGTGCGAGCCCACGCTCTTCTGCAGAGACTGAGACTGAGATGGGGCTCGCAATGGCGCCCAATCCTCCGCGTGGACTGAGGCTGTGATTATGCACATTCGCCCCAGCCAAACCCGGAAATGCCCGTCACTCCTTGTTGTCCAAGGTTGTCCAAGTGGTGGTTGCGAGTGTCACTGAAAGAGTAAGACGATCTGAGGTGGCGCGCACACCCATGCTGCTCGATGGCCGTCACAGAGTAGTGCAGGTTCCGATCTCTGATGTGTAGGATCGACTGATTCTCGGAGCATTTTTCACCCCATGCAGGAGGTGATGACCCGGGTACATCAGGAGCTGCTGCGCAATCCGATCTTGGATCCCATCAGCCGTGAGATCATGAGGCACTACAGGTCAAAACCCCCATCTGGGATCCCGTCACCCGTGAGATCATGAGGCATTCGCATGCGGATTTTACACGTGGGCCTGCGTTCAGTTGCACACTGCAGTGGTGCTGTGGGGGTGTCACAGGCTGTGCACTGCGCAGGCCAAGCACTGCTTTGCCCGGGATAAAACGCTGAACAAGATCCTACGGTGAGCACGCTCTGAGGACAAGTATCCCTTGCCGCCTTGCAAAGTGCGATGCAAGCGCCGCCGCAAAGGCAGCATCTCGAGCCAGCGCCGTTTGCAAGTGCTGTATGCCCACCTATCGATTGGCCGGCGCTCGCCGACTTGAGATTGACTTTCAGTACGATGACAGCTTGCCAAGCCTTAGCCACAACACCCGATGGGTGCGGCATTTATGTTTGATTATGGCCACTGATTATGATCGCTGCCACCTCAGCATGGTTCGAGCGCTATTTGAGTTTGCGGGTGGGTGCAGGTACATCACTGGTGGCGAGAATCATCCCCTGTGTTTATATGGGACGTGCGGTATCGGGAAGAGTTCCATCATGGCCAAGGCGATGATGCAGGCCAAGGAAGCGCTTGGTCTGCCACTGCCCCTGCCTGACAACACTCGCCGTCCCCTGGCACCGTCTGCGACTCAGGCCTGGGGTGACCCCGAGCACAGGCAGCAGGTAGACTCAGGATTTGTCACTTGAGCTTCGTGGCGACTGCTCTGGATAGCCGCCGCCGCACCCGCACCCGCACCTGTCATCCTGTGCAGACTCGGGGCACTGCATGCCATCGCCGTGCCATATTCCGAGAGTCATTGGATGTGCGGCCTGCAGTAGGATGAAGGGTGGGATGAAGGGAGGAGCCACAATTTGCCCTGCGCCGGGCGGTGACGACCCATGGCCACGGGCAAGGGAGGCAAGGGGGGCGGTCCGGGGTGTGCGGGGGTGTGCGGGGCAGGCAAGAAGGCGGTGGTGGTGGTGCGTTTCCTGGGCTGCACCGCGCGCTCCTCGCTGCTCGGGCGTACGCTCCGCAGCCTGTACCGCCAGCTGTCAACGATCTTCCCGGGGCACGGACTCACGATTGGGCAGGAGTCCACGGAGCTCTGCAAGGCGTTCCCGCGGTGGCTCGAGCTCTCCAGCAACGAGCGGCCTTTGGTCATCTTCATGGACAGGTGCACGCCTGATCGCTCGTTGGGCTAGTCTTCACGAGCAGGCCCGAGACACCAGCCGTTGTTGATCGTCCGCCTGGCTGGGCACAGTCCGCTCGTTGGGCGCCGTGATTCCGATCAATAGACATGACCACGGACCTCTCGTTGGTCATCCTGCTGGGCGCCTGCGAATCGTGATGGATCACTAGGCACGTTTCTGGACGGGTGCAAGCGCGTATCCGAGCCGCGCGCGGGCTGCAAGGTCCATCTGGCGCACGGGCGCCGTGCGGAGTGTGGGCCGGAGCGGCAGAGTAGAAGCACGGCAGGGCTGTCCCGTGCGTCTTTTCACATCTCCTGGCGCTTGGAGGGGTCTCAGCCTGGAGTCGATGGAGGTATCAACACACGATGAGACCGAGGGTGTGTCCAATATCAAGTGGCTACCGCACAGGCTGCCACCGCACACCCGTCTCGTTCTCGCCACTAACCTTGAAGTCGACAACATGAAGCGTGCGCCCCGCCACTCGACGCCGCCCCCACCACCCGTCTCTCTGAGCTGAGAGGGGATGAAGCATGCGCCCCCACAAGCCCCGTGAGTCTGTACTCTACCCCTGCTCCGAAGCCACTCCCCTATCTTCCACGCAGCCACGAATTGCCGAGCAAAGCGGATGCCTCGCCCGGTGGAAGCTTCAGTTCTTATTTGTTCGGCACGCCGTTGTGGGATGCCCTGTGCAGACAACCCAGTCAGGTCTCGTGTAACTACCTAATGCGGCAGCATAGGGGCTGAGATGGCTTAGAGGGGCGCGGGCACTGGTCTCCAGCCTTGAGAAGCTGGGAGAACTGGCCGCCGGAGGCCTTCCTCGAGGTGCGCCTCCGCGGCTGCTTTGCCCACTGCTTGCTTGGTCGCCGCTGCGCCCCCGGCTCTCAGAGGCCGGCCGGCTGTGCACCCAGCCCGCATACTCTTCCCCACCTCCCCGAGCCGCCATCTTCTCTCGGCTTCGAAGCGATGGGACCTGCTGTAGGGGGGGGGAGGGGGAGTGATACACGCCTCGAGAGCCGAGGTTCACTCGGACAGACCTCGGCCAGCATGGCGCGGTCAGCCACTCCCACAGAGCGGCGGACGAGCAGTTGCGAGGCACTTGCGTGGAGCAGCCAGCATGGGCAGGACGCGGCTTAGCACCGGGCGTCGACGTGGCCTGTGTGCGCGGCAGGTGCCGAGGCTCGACATGAGCTCCCAGATGAAAATCATAGAGAAGTGGCTGACGGAAGATGGCCGCAGCTTCCAGCCCCACCAGCTGCAGGAGCTCCAGCAAGTGCTCAAGTACATGGACCCGTCGGACTTCGGGACAGGTGGCGCTTCCTCCCGCCTGTCACGTGGCATGGTCCTGCGAGCCTGCTCCTCGGGAGAGCGGGATGCACCGCGCAATGTTGATTCGGTAGGCGGAGCTGGGCGTGTGGACCTCGAAGGGGGGGGGCAGAAGCGGGACATCCGGAGCATCGCGCAGAGCCGAGGGGAAGGTAGAGGAAGAGGAGGAGGGAGTGGGTTGCAGCATGTTTGGGTAGGCGGCGGCGTCCTGATGTGATGGAGGGAGCTGAGGGGGGACGGGGGGTTGCCGGGGAGGCGATGCAGGACTGCTTGTGCGCCTGGCATACCAGGAGTGCTGCCGGTGGAAGTCGTACGACGAAGTCACACCCTTGCCGCGTTGTACCCATGGGTTCATTCAGGTTCGACACGTGGCGCTGCCTCTGCCGATCGCGCGTGCCTGGTATTGCATCCGGCGGTCCAGCACGACAGGGAGATGCCTCACCTCTCGATGCCAGCAGGGGCTCAGGCATGTGGGTGGGAGCGGAATGCCGGGGCCGCGTGGGGGGCCTCCGCAGGCGATCTTCAACCACCTCGAGAACACGTTCGGGTACGAGCTCGTGTCACATATGTTTGCACTGCTGGCAGTCGCGAAGCACGGACTCACCCAGCGGGAGATCCTGGACCTGCTATCCTCTGACGAGGAGGTGCGCCCTCTTGCACGTTCCGCTATAGCCCAGCCTGACATCCCCCTCTCCTGCTCTTCCTCCTTCCCCCTCCTCCCCTTCCTCCTTCCCCCTCCTCCCCTTCCTCCTTCTCCTCCTATCTCAGATGCCGCATCTGCCCACTGCATTCATCATAACCATGACCTCGGACTCTTTAGCTCGCTGATCCTGTGGTGCTGGGGACGTTTCCGGCATGAGACACACTTGATTTTAGTTAGTGGACTGGCGACGTCTTTCTTCCAGCTGTTTGTGTGACTGTCTGCGCCTTCTCCTTCA